>VZRR01004510.1:59614-149243 GCA_013398015.1 Oreocharis arfaki | reverse complement strand
GGGGGGGGGGGGGGGATGGTACCTGACAGAAGCAGCAATGTTCCCTAAATCTGTGGTGGAAAAATGTCAAGGAGAACCTGAGAAAATCAAAGCTGAAGATACATCTAAACTCTAATATGTGTGGGTAAGGCTGGGCTTTGCAAAACCAGGAATGACAAACCCTAAGTATGCAGCTGAAGTAAAAAATAAGTGTCTAGTGTCCTTAAGTGATACAGCCCAGACTTGGGAGTGGTAACAATTCTTTCCCTAGACAAGTTGTAAGGGGTTTTTGGTTGGTTTTTTTGATTTTTGTTCAAAAACTTCTAAAACATTCCAGCAATTGCCTGTAGCAAGACAGAAGAAATTGAGGATAATTATGACATTAAACTATTTTAAAAAGAAAGACATGTGACAATTAGCACATTCCTACCAAGAAAGTAACATACCGAGCTCTGCGTGTGTAGGAAAGTGAAAAGACCCCCCGCAGAAGCCATGAAAGGTTATGGAAAGCGTATGTGCCTCACGAGGAAGCTCAGTGCTGTGACTTTGGCATCAGTGAGAAAAGGGTGCATGGGAGCTTGTCAATAAGCTCCCAGTTAATAAATATTCAGCAATACTGTAGGAAAGCAATGTGGGAGAAGAGCAGGCAGCGTCTGTCAGGCCAGCCAGTGGAAAACGCATGCTGTAAAGATACAGAAAATCCTGTGAACGTATTTATCTAAGTAATCTGGTGCCTGAGACCAGTGAGAGAGTTGGAGTAGCTAATTTCAGTCCCTGGGATGCTCCGCTCATATCTGGTGGTGTTACAGTAGCACTTACGCACTGGAATCAGAGGTTCTTACAAGATAATGACAAGGACAGGAAAAGAAACAAGCACTGTAGAATCCTTGGCCTAATTCAAGAAGGCTAGTGGTGTCGGCAGGCCTGTGAGCAGCAGCTGTGCCCCAGCTGCAGCACATGCCTGCTGGAGCAGCTGTGCAGGCTATAAGGGTGGCAGCCTGCGTTCCCTGCTCTGGGATGGATTTGCAAGGCACTGCCGGAGTTCTTCCGCGGCGCCTAAGTCCACGGTGCATCCCCCCCAAACCGTTTGAAAGTGGTCTCCCCCCTCACCGTGCTAGAAGGTTCCCCTTCCCTCGGTTCCCCACTGGCCCCCGGCCCCGCTCTCCCCTCCTTTCCCCTTTTTCCATTGGCCCCTGTTTTGTCTCTCTACCCTAACCCCCTCCAGCCCCCAGGTTATTGGTTGCCGAGGTTCGGGCGGCCCGGGGGCCTTCAGGGAAAAACGCCTGGCGCCCATTAGCGCGCGCTTTTTGCCTTTGCCTGTCTCTCGGAGCGGTTTGTTCGCGGGCCACGCGGACCCTGAATAAACGGCTTCGGGACCCCACACAAGGATCTCTCCTGCCTTTTCTTCTCCGGGCACGCGGAACCGTGCTTGTGTGGCAGCTCGCGCCCAGCTGTGAGACTGTTTGCCTGCGTAGGTGCTAGCGCGGCACCGCCAAGGGGACTCCGTGAGGGACCCTGTGGGAGAAGCGCGGCTACAGTCCATCGTCCTCATGCAGCCCGACAGAGTTCCGTGAGTGTTTTTCTCCGGTGCGTAAATTTGATCTAAGTTAATGCAGAAGAAATCCTGCAGATTCCCAGGTATCATTTGGAACTGTTGCTGTCCAACCTTCAGTCATGCGAACATTGCATTCGTCATTGCAGTCATGGCTTTATGGCGTTGCTCAGGTGAGTCACATGTTCCCACTCCCCACACACACCTACACACCTCCCACCCTCACTTACACCACCTCTGACCTGGCCACTCGGAAATCCAGCCTTGGGAGATGGCTGGCTGTATCCAACATCCTGAGAGATCAGCCAGTGCTTAGTGGTTTGGGGGTATTTTGGTTCTGGGTGGGTTTTTTCTGCTGGTAAAGCAGCAGGTGTCTGCGGCCAGGGAAGCAGTGAGAGGCCCAAGTGCTCAGGTGGAGCTGTCCTCCCTCACAGACAGATTCTGCTCAGAGCCCTGGATGTCCAACAAACTCGGCTGTCACCACCACCCATCTCCATATGGCTGAAAAGGATGTGATGGGGGATTCCCACCCACTAACCTGATCAGAGGAAACTGCTTGACGTGAGAATAATAATTTATTGATTATGGGGTTCGTTATTTGCAGGTTTACAACAATTTACCTTTTAGGACGCTTCCAAACTTGCTGCCAGAGGCAGCATGCAATGTTATTTTGACCAAAATTAGGCATGCCCTTCACCCCTTCCTTGTGGAGGTCAAGTCTTTAGGAAGAGGTAAAAGTCACACCAAAATGCACCTTTCCACAAAAACCTAAAATACTTCAAGCAGGGAGACTTTCAGTAGAGTTGGGCCTAAATTACAGTAGAATGGTATATACATAATTGAAAACCTAATTAGAAGCACAAATTTAAGATTTAGCTAAAACTCTGCCAGCCCTATGTGGCAATTCAAGCTGCAGTTTGAATGGCTTTTTGAGATGTTAGACTTGGTTTAGATCTCGACTCTGTGTTTAGTCTTACTTAGCAATGTCAGGAAGGAGGGAGGAGGGCTGGTGTATCCCAAACAGTGTGAACTGCTGGCATAGGCACAGTTGTAGCCATAAGAAGGACCATTTTTAGGACCTGGAAAATGCTACTGGTAATTTCAGGCACCTGCACTGGTGCACTCGGGCCTGGGGTGGGTGTCAGCAATGCTGATGAAGCTGCACAGAACTGAGTTTTTTGTGCCTGAAGACAAGGCTCAAGCTAAGCCCTGCAAAGCGCCTCCTATCCCCCTGCAAAGCATCCCCACACAGGGATTTCTGTCAGTTTAACTTCAGATTATCAGCACAACTTTCACAGGCACTGAATGCCTAACCCACCAAGGATAAATCAATGCCTCTCCTTGTATTTAAAAGAGATATGACTTTAATACAGTAAGTAAATCAAAGTAATTATTTAAAATTAAAATTATTTAAGAGACTTAATCTGGGAGAATGGCATGGTGGTTACAGAAGCGGCTGAGACGCAGGACTTCAGCAGCTATTCCTAACTCTGTCAGGGACTTTCTCTACAACTTCAGGAACATTACTCAGCCCATCTCTAAGACTGCTATAATAATGCCTACTTCAAAGGAGTGTTATGAGGTTTAATTCATTAATGCCTGCAAAGTACTTTGAGATCTTTGGATTAAAAGCACTACAGTGCAAACTATTATTAGCTACAGGAAAAGCTCTCAGACAAGCATGGTATTAAATGTCTGCAGTTTAGAAAAAAAAAGGAAGAAAAAAACACCCAAAGATGAGCAAATTGGTGGGTTGTTTTTGTTTTTTTCTCTGTGGTGAGGTTTCCATTAGGCAGATCAGTGCTTTGCTAAACAGAGGCCAAGGATGGTACAGCTCAGGGTCTGATTTTGTTGTCACTCCTAGAGCTTCTGTATTTTTAACATAACTGTTTGGATTTGGGGCTTCTTTTGGGGACTTCTTATCAGTATCCAGATTTTGAGCATCAAAAGCCTGTTCAACTTCCGTCTAAGGATATATTTACCCACTGAGTTAAACAAGAAGAAAATAATTTTCCTTTGTATTGACAACTTAAGGTGTTTGTAAATTTAGTTTGTGCATTTACTTTCCCGAAGAAAAATCTATTCCATTTGAATTTCAATATTGGTAATTATCTGGAATCCGGAGGGATTTTTTATTACAAAATCAGGGTCTTTTTTATTACCCCTAGTCGAGCTGATCCACCTACTGTGAGTGTAATTGCGAAGAGACAAATTGGGATGGACACCCAGAAATGGACTAAATGGAGAGGGTTTTTTTGGGTGACTGCCCTGCTCCCAAGTATTAATTTATTTCTGATGTTAAGTTTTAAGAGCAAATAGCCAAAGGTAGCAGGTTGTTTCTGTAGGTCCATCTTGTCTGATCTTCTAATTTGCTTCGTTCCTGTGCATCAGAGCCCCACAGGGCAGGGATGAGCAGGATTTCTCCCATCAAAACCAGGCAGCAAAGGAGAGGGTATAGAAAAGGCTCCCAAAACAATCTGCTGAGGAACAGTCTTAAAGCTGTCACATCTGCCTTGTTACCAGAATTCATACAGATCTTACTTGCTTTATATTCTTTATACTTTTGAAACTTTTCAAGTGGAACTTATTGGCTTTAAAATAAATATAACCGACAGCCCACCCTCGTCCCCCTTATTGAGAAGACAGAAACACAACAGCTTAGAATTTTATTTTTTTTTAAAGCATTTCTGACTTCAGTGAGGGAAACCTTTTAACTTCACTTTGTTTCCTGGTCCCATTGAAAGAGAAGACAGAGGGAGTGAAGTATAAGTGATTCTGGCTCCCAGAGATGCTTTGTTTCTCTTCTGATAGAATCTGAAACTTCACGTAGGTGGTGGGTAGAGCCATCATAACCTGCTTTCTTCTGACTGAATGAGGAAGGTCAATATATTATCGTATCAAGGAAGAAGAAATTACATGGGCATTCCCCCCAGACAATAAAGACAATTCTGACAGCATGATCAAAACAACTGGATAACTTTTTTCTTTTCTTACAGACACACAAATGTTTAAATGACAGCTGAAAGCAGATGATGGACTAAACACATTATTCTCTGTTCCATGTACTTTTTTATAATAGAAGTATATCTTGAAGACTATATTCAAGTTGATCAAATAATAAGTCAATTTGTCAATAAAACAGATTAGGCAACCTGTCTGCTGAGATGATATCTGTCAAACAACATATTTTTGTTAACACAATCTGGAAGCAAATGCCTTCACAAAATACAATGCAAAAAAAAAAACCCCGCAATGCCACTTTTAAGTTTATTGAAACAGAGTTCTGCCTTGCTTCAGTTGTAGGCATTTAGACTTTCTTTAAGTTTTAGTTGCTAGCTAACAAACCACAATTTGGAAAAGACTAGAAACAAGTGTTGATGGCCTGGTGGGCACTGTCTGCTGCCAGGATGTGGATATATTCGAAAGTCTCTTGGCAATGTCCACTCTGTGGGCACAAGTCACCATCAGTGGGGTTGGTGCAGGGGTATTTCCATTTCTCCACTCACTGTTTTTTTCTCTATCCCACCACGTTTGTCCCTGCTGTTGCTCACTACTGAGACACGTTCAGCATCTGATGTGCCTTGTCACATCACGAGTGCTGTCACTGCGCTCAGCACATTCAGGCATGATGCTCTGACATGTTGTGTATGCTGAGGCAAAGAACCCCTGGGAGATGTTGGGCCCTGATCTGGGCTCAGCAGCACAGGGGGACCTCTCAGTTTGCCCTGCATGACAAAAAACACGACAAAAAGCACTAAAAAGGAAGCACTGACATGCATGAGTGAGTGATCAAACACAGGTAATGTGGAGATAAACCACATAAAGACATTTTGCTGAAAATATGTAATGATGACTCTGAGAGAGCTTGAGTTGTCCAATTTAAGGTAAAATCAGTGCCTGGAAAAGGCTACAAAACTTTCATTCTGAACGTGGGGAAACTTAGATTAACCAGTCTCAGATACTAGTGGGTTTGCCAGGTGAAGTTCAAACCAGCTGTTTTAGTTTATGTGGTTTCCTCCCGCTCTCTCCCTGTGCTAATGCCATGTCATCCCCAGGAAAATGGAGCTGGTTGAGGAGCTCAGATTCTTTCCCAGCTGGGGGAAACTTGTGATATGCACTAATATGCTGACAGTTCAAATAGAACTGTCTTGGGTCTGATTTATTTTTGCGTTGGGTTTTTTTAAACAGAACTTGAGAAGTATTTTGTTGCTCAACTGTCTGATGCAAAGGCTGAGGAAAACTGAAGCTATGCCAAAGTCTGAACAAGCTGTAACAGGAGGATAAACCATGGTGCATGAAAACCAAGCAAACAAACAAAAAAAAAGCTTAAATGCTGACAAAGATTTAAGGCAAACCCAAGCTTGCCTCTACAGGCTAGGCTGCTGTTAAGAAATACAGAACTAATTTGCTATTGCTCTCAGTATTGCATCAACACTCATGGGACAGAAGAGCTTCCATTCAGAAAAATCTTTCCAAAAACTCCAAATATGGAAAGTATATTCTGAAAGGTATAGATTGTTAAAAAATAGTAAAGTTCTGTGGAAAATGTTTAAAGGCAGCAGTGGAAAGAGATGGGTATCAGAGAAAAAGAAGTCCAAAATCCCTAACAAAAAATTCTGTCAAAACTAGTTTTTGGAGGGAAATTATTATGAAAGTCAAAGATATTCCCATAAAGTCTACTGAGGAGCTCATTCATGTTCTTGTAGTGGAAATGCCCGTTTACAGAAGTGAATGGCACACCTGGTAGGAACCTGCGCTTCCCATTTGTTTCTCCAACCGTCTTGAGTTTATGTGATCACATGGTGATGTCAGGAATGCTTAATTATCCACCCGGCTCTACAAATCTTGAAGCACGAGATAGCCAGCAATCCACTCTCATTCTGAATAGTTTGGCATGTCTCCACATTGTAAGTAACCAGTGTTACCCCTAGCAATTGCTCTTTAAAGCAAGAACATGTGCAAAATGTCTTCATTCAGCCTAGTAGTATCATATGTCAATCAGATTCAGGATGCAGAACTGGCCAGCAATATCCTGAAAAAAAAAAAACATCTCTCTTGTTTGAATCACTTTGAATTAACTTGACTCTGTCATGTTACTGGCAAGAATATTCTCTCTTGAGCATCTGATTTCTAATTTTTTTCTTTCCCTTTTATTTTTTTTTCTAGTTGGTTGGTTGGTTGGTTGGTTGGTTTTGGTCTTGGTCTTTGGATTTGTCTGCAAGTTCCAAGGATCTGATTTAATATTTACAAGACCAGCCTAGCCTGGGGCTTTGGCAAGCAGTTGAACATCGTCTGCAGTGCACTGAGGCTTACTGACACCATTCAAAACCTCTGCAAGTTTGTAAACCAAGCAGTAGTTCATTCTACAGAAATAGCAGAGGTCTGGTTTTGTGAATGTATGCAAACAGAAATGACAGGTATTTATGATAACATGTATGACATGCATGTGCTTATATTGAAGTGACATTAGGTGTTTGCTTTGTGTCTGAATGGTGGCATTGAAACTTACCAGGCTAAAGCCAGAGAAAGACAACATTTATCTAAAATTCCATCAGATCCTCAGACTTCTTCTTCTAACAAAAAAAAAGTGGGCTGTTTTTGCTTTTGACCTTTGCATCCAGGTCTTCTGCTTCCCTGCTCTAAAAAGAAATGACACTGCTGGCACCTGATGCTGACACGTGGGAAATCCCTAATATCTACAGCACAGCATTGATGTTATTTTCCTGAGATTTCCCTCAAGAGTTACTCTGTTCCCAAATCCAGTTCTTTTACTTTTTCCTTGTGTCCTAGATGACTTTATTAGGATTCACAGATGTACAGAGAATAGCACCTATTTTACAGTGTTTCTTTCAGATTTGAGGAAAATATACTGCTTTTCAGTAGGGCCCCACTAAGACACCTCTTTCCCAGCAGACCGGGAAGAGCTATATGTAACCCACAGAGGAAAATGAACACTGCTGTAGTTTACAAGAAATCAGTAAATGGTTCTTTTATTAGTATGCCTTCAGCCACCATGATGCTTTCATAATCCTTAGCATAAAATGTTTGTGTGGGCTGCTCAAAGACCTTGGGCCAAGGCATAAGTGGGGTGGCTGATATGTCATAGTGCTGATGTGTCAGGAGTCACCTCACCTTGTAACCACCATGTAAATGGGAGGGAAAGGCCAATGGCAGCACACACAGAGTGGTACAGCCCACGCAGAACTGTAAAATAAAATATCCTTGTGCTGTGAGCAGGTCAGGTGTGTGTGGTGTCCCTAAACAGGCTGCTGCAAAAATGGTGGCATACTGACAGAAGCAAATCTTCAAAAATTGGACTATCTGTGCAAACTGTGGTTCTCCTCAGGCACATGCACTATTTATATTTAGTCTCCAACTACATATTATTTGCCATTTTTCCTTCCAGGGGCCCTGGCTTAGCACAGAGACCCAGATGTACTGACTGTCACATAAACCTAAAGCCAGCATTTCCCTTGTAGCTCAATGCTCCAGCCATGTCTCATGGCCTGTGCTGCGACCCGTGGTGACAGCCCCACCACTGAGGCAAACGTATTCCCTTCTTTTGGCAAATATACTGCCTCCTTTTGACACACGTGGCTGTGTTATTTGCATTCTTCTCAAATGTTTGCTGTCCTCAGATCTCTGGGAGGTTAGAGGGTAGGATAAGCATCATTTTGCTGATGAATTCATAATGAATTTAAGGTAAACATTTTGCCTAATTTTAGGCACACAAGTGGATAAGCCCCAAAGCTGCCTGTTGGTTAGAGCAGTTTAGGTCTGCCAGCCTGGTTCCTTTGGTCTTCAACTGCTGCCCCAAGCCTTTTCACCAGGCAGGTTAAGACCCAGATTCAGAAAATGGGGATATACAATCAGTGGCAAATCCTGCCTCTTCTGTCAAGAATAGCTCAGATAGGTAAAGAATTCAGACACCTCTTTCTATATTCTTCCACCTGCTGAAAACCTTTTCTTCCGATGCCCCACTGTGACCACTCTGCAGTATGGGAGGCAGAGGTCTGGCACATAAATCCTTACTTCACCCCTCAACTGGCAGCAGATCAACCCCACTGGCTTTTGGTGGCATTTCCAGGGGTGAGGGAACATGATTTATCTTCAAAAGGTGGCAGTTGTTGAATTTGCTGTACCTGGATGCTGAGCAACTCTTGGTAATCGTTACCAAAAGATGACATCACTGAAACTTTGTGTCATTATCCTCACCCAAGGTAAACATGGAATTTTACACCATTATGTCATGTAAATAATGTCACACCATTATGTGATGTAAATATGTCATAATAATTTGTCTTTACACATCATAAATATTTTATTATATGGCATTATTACACCTCCAGATATCTTTTTCCATACGAATAATAATTACTCAAAGTATTTACTGTAATTATGTCACTTGATGAAATTACAGTAATTACATCGAAAAATGATAGCCCATGACTAATGAATTAAAAGAGCATGGAATTCACATAAAAAATTAAATTTATGTTAATGATCTGAGGCAAACTTACAAAAGCAAAGAAATTCACAATTAAGAGTTTAATCTCTAATAACATTTCCGCGTGCTACAATTTTACCTTATATGGCAGAAGGAGGAAAGGAGGGGGAAAAAACCAAAAAGAGGTATTACCTGAAGAGGAATAAAGTGCAAAAGTGAACTGCTAAAAAGCATAACCTGTGTTTTTTGTATAGGGTGCACAGCAAGATAGGCCAGTGCTGTACAGCAGCATTCAAAGGTATTTCACCGGGAACAAAAAGGTGAAGGACTGAAGTCACAGCTGAGGTGAGGAATTGTCACCTGGGATGAAATTTCTACCTAAAGACCATCAGGGAACATAATTTTTTGATAGGTCAGGATAAAATTACTAGAGCACTGCAGTGCCAAATGTAGGAGCAGGGTGGCTGGCAGGTCCCAGGAACATGTATGAGTCTCCTAGCAGATATGGAGCTTTGATGGCTAACCTGTGCTTACAGCTGTTGTAATGCCACTTCCTTCTGCAGCAAATAAGTATTTTCACAAATCTTGGTACCTCAAGCAGCCACGCAAAGTGCTGCTCCACACCCACACTGTGTCCTTGCTGCTACTTGCACCCCAGGGAGGCACAAGTCCCTCTGACAGAGAAAATTCACAACCAAATCTTTTGGATTCAGACCTTCATGATAACAAGATGATTCTTCTGTTCATTTGTAATTCCGTTCTTATTTTCTACATGAAAAGAAATTACTCTCTGGTTGAATGTTGGTAGTAACTGAGAAACAAAGGTAAACCACTGATTCCAATTTCGCTTGTTCACTTCCTGGCTCAGGAGTGAGCCATGAACCCACACAGGAGAGGAATTCAGGACTGATCATCTCCTCCTTCCACAGCTCATGTCCTTATTGGTCCCAGTGAGGCACAGAACCACCATGGACCTCACTCGTTTCGAAGTTGCCCCAGAGCTGCTTTCAAACCGAGGTGCCTAAATCCTATGTTTCACTAGGCCAGAAAACCCCACTGAACTGAACCATCACCACACAGGAGAGGAAAACTTGGTTTAGCTGAATTATGAGACAGACAGACTGAGGCGAGGGGACAGAAAGACAGGGAGAGAAAAGGCAAGGATAAAAGGAAATAAGGAAAGGGGGAAAGCAAGAAAGAGAAATTCTGTTTCCAGTTAGAATACACAGTAATAATTTAATATATGGTGCCTTTTTAGAAAATGTTCTATTCATATTTATGAAAGGCTTAATAGATGCAGCTGCATCCTTTAACAAATTATTATAAGGCATGGTATGAAAGGCATTAGTAAGAAATGCTTAACAGATGATGCTGTGACAAGCTGTTACAACGCTTGTTATAAGACGTCAATATTATTAAATCTATGGGCTTGGTTAGCACATGAATATAAATAATTTTTATGCATGCTACAAATTGCCATGCTTTATTAATAATGAAGTGTTTATAAATGGAACCTTACTGTAAAGCATTATTACATGCAGCTACTCAGAGAACCTTGGAGTAATACTGTAGTAGAATTATCCTGCTGAGAAACAGACTAGAAAGGCTGCTTTATTTTACTGTCTGAGTCAACATGAGTTCAGACACACTGGGCTTTGATTCCTGAAAATCCATGTGGTGGGGGCCACTAGTAGTCACTGGTTGAAAGCTGCTGTTGTCGCCTTCTTTGTTACTCTGAAATGACTCTGGCCTCACTTACATGGGATTTACACCAATGTAAGCATGAGCACCAGTGGAGTAACTCCTGATTAACACTGCTGTGAGTGATACATGCTGTGGGCCACGTTATTTTGCTTCCCGAGTGAGAGCTGGCTGAAAGGTAGCTGTGTGTTGTAAGGCATTCTTCTGGGAAAAAAAAAAAAAAGGACAAAAATAAAAAAAACAGCATGTAGATTTCAAAGATACAATTCCTGCCATCTCAGATTCTGCCCTTCCAACAGATACCTCCCAAAAGGTTATTTCTGAATCAAAAAGAAGCATCTTTGCAGGGCTTTTTACTGCACAAAAAATTCATGTTTTTCCAGAAGTTATCATGATTCAGTAACATGCAGGGTGGCTTCATTCATCTGTTCTGAGCATCATGCAGGAAAATATTGCTGACTTTTATTCTTTTAACCGTTTCATGCCTTCATGATTGATGTTTAAGTCTCCAATACTCTCTGGAATGTACCAGTATACTTAAAGAGAGAGCTACCATAGAACATATGCCTTGGCCTGCAGAGATTGAAGCTCCTTTAATAAAATTGCATACTGTGTGATGGCAAACAAAGTCTTTTACATTCTCCATTTTTTTTTTCCAAAAGCATTTTAGTTAATATTTAAAGGGGATTGGGGGGGAGGATGTTCAATCATCTACCTATTCTACCTTTTAAGGCTAACATTTTTTAAAATAGTTTTTCACAAATACCAGGTTATTTTGATGATGGGACCTGAAATATAGTGAGAGGGGCACAAATGGACAGATGTGAGGAGGTGTGTAAATGTCTGTAGCTGGGGGTTTCGGTGGAGGCAAAACCACTCAGCTCACCTGGTATCATGTACCATCTGGAAAAAAAAGGATATGTGAGCATCACTCAAGTCCTGATGCAGCAGCTGGGCAGTCCCTCTTCTCTTCCAGCCCTGCTCCCTTTAAGGCCAGCAGCCAGAGCAAGTCTCTTCACAAGGCATGTTGACCACTTCATGTATCACTTCTGTTATCACTCAGGAATTGAAAAACAAACCAAAATATTACCTAGCTTCATGAAGCTCATAAATGGTGCAGATGGTTTCATTCTAAGTTCTGGGCAAATGTTCAAATAGATTTTATTTTTCAAACAGATACATACTTTTACTCACCAAAGCCTTAGCCTTCCTTTTTTTTTTTTCTCTAGTGTTTCGTGGCACACACAGACTAGTGTAAAACAAGCGTGCCGAGGGACTTGTATTTGTATCTTAGCCTTAATGTGATTGTAATATTCTGTATCTTCATGCGATAATTTCTGGTCTCGTTTACAGTCTCTCCTGTTATAATTCATCTCATATCACTTATTTTCTTTGTTTCCTCATTCTTCATCATTTATTTCTGGGCCAACTTTTTACTTATTCCATGACTCCTGCACCCGAAACATTATTATTAACCTTGGATGTGGAACTGTGTCCAAAATTTTCTCTGAAGTGTAAACAGCTCTGGCATTTCATTACAAAATTTGCCATTGTGTTCCAAAACACTCCTTACTATGAACTTCAAGGTCACTCCCAATCCTCCCCCTGTGAGTGTTTCAGCTCCAGGTGGAGCCTTCCCTGTCACATTGAAGCTGGGAGAGGGAGATGTTGAAACCACAAGAGTCAGCGTTTCAGGAATCTCACCCAGCTTTCCAGTTTGGCAGTGGGGCTTTGCTTGAGGAAATGTGGGATTTCCACATCATTCTGCTGAATAGGAACAAAAAAAATGGGAAATGCCACTTGTGGGTCAGATGGCCCTTGCCTGTCCTTCCAGGCTTTCCAAGAGCTGCACAGGGTTCCCACAGGAGTGTGAGGAATGGGCAGAGACAGAAAGGAGGCACAAGTCCCACTAAATGCTTGGGCTGGAGCCAACTTGATGCAGACCCGAGGTCTGAGGCTGAGGGCAGGATGTGGCATGGGGGGGATAAGCCCTTCCGTGACCAGCCACATGCTGCTTGCTTGCCCACCCTTACCTGCTCTCTATCCCCACAGGTAAAACCACAGCAGCAGCAAAGCAGCCTTTGCTGCTTTTATTGCACCCCATGAGCTTTTTCCAGGCATGAGTTGATTGATAGCCTTATTACTTAGCACGTCTCTTTATCTGCAGTAAGTGTAGCAGTCAGCAGAACAGCAGACAACTGTATTAAGTACATCTGGGGAAAAGTGAAAGTAACACCTGGCATTTAGCACAGTTTGTCAGAGGATCTCAAAATGCTCAGCGAACTTTAATAAAGACACGTGATGCCCAGTGAGTCTGGAAATATTGTGATGGCAATGATTAAACCCAGCCAAAGTGATAAATCAAGGCACGCTGGTGGGGAGTGCACTGCTGGGATGTCACCTCCACTCCCCCCTGCCATGAATCCTGGGAAAGCATCCCTCTGCCCAGCACTCCCCTCCAAAACCCCTGGCTGCTGGACCAGATTTGGCTGCTTTTGGTCCGCCCTACATCCCACAGGCATTTACCTGGGAGCATCAGATACCCCCACACACCTCTCCTGCTGGCTCACCACCCTTTTCCTGTGGCATGAGGGATAGACTGGATCACAGGAAAGCAGGGCTGACAATGGTCCTATTTAGCCTGTGTTTACACACTCGGTTCATTCAGCATTTCTGTTTCGTACGTTTATCTATTTAGATGATGTGTGAATTCCTTGTACAATTTTTTCCCTCCGAGTCATGCAGCGAGTGTTTGTGCATCTGTATTGTGCTCTACTTTTCCTCATGTTCACAGATTTTTATTAAAATATTTCCATAAAACAGGTTGTTACCAAAAATAAATGAACACATACAAATTAATACATAAAAACAGAGGAGTTATATAGAATATTTACAAACAATGGGATAGAATTCAAAACTTCTCATAAACACAGCATACAGAGAAGCATATACATACCCCGTGTTTACTATCATTTATTTTAAGAGTTCCTTAGTAGTTCTGAGGTAGACTTAGGCTGACAGACAAGCCTTTCCTTCCCATTGCAGATTGAGGGGAAATCAAAAAAGATCTCAGTTAAAAGCCAGATGAAGAAGGTCGTATTTTGTGCCCAGCTTGTGTTTCCTCAGCCTGCAGAAATATACACACACCGTGTAAAAATTGGGCTGCAGAGCAGTGCTGACATGACCAAGCCTCAATCTTCATGTGTGGTAAATGAAGCTCAGAGCTTTGAGTGCTCTGGCCAGACTTAGGCTGTAGGGAAGTGGGAGCTCCCTGGCTCCTAGTTGCTGGGCTTGCAGCCCATCTGTTTGTTATCTAAAATATTGGAAAGATATAAATATCTTGGTGAATAACTAATACCCACAGGACAGCATTCAGAGAGCAGGTATGCCACCAAGCTCTGCAAAGGGAGAAAAATCCAAAAAGTTAACGACTTTCCCAACATTCAGTCCAAAATAAAAGTTAAACAAAATAATAATAATAAGGGGTTTGCCGTGCAATTCTGGCTTTATTAAATCAGATCACTGAAGGCAGTGGAACCAGCTGACTTATTCAATTCCCATTGAATTCCCTTATTCGTGGGAGCCTGTGGTTTGCCTCACCGCCTAGTGCTGAAGTGCCTTGGTGGTGCTGAGGGCTGGCAGGTGGCCAGGGACTGTGACATCTCATGGCTGAGACTCAAATCTCATGTTTTCACCATGGGCAGGGTCCAAGTTCCTTGCTCAACCACTCTGCCAGTATTGCTGAGCTTCTCAGGTGTGAGGTGAGTAGGGTACTGGCATAAAAGCCAGTACAACCTGCCTGATACTGATACAAGCAAATATTGGCACTTTATATCCTCGAGCTGCAGAGGCAAAACCAGATAGGTTCGTAATCTCCTGCCTCTGCAGCACGAGATCCCTTTCTGCACACTTTGAAAAACAGGAGGCTTATTAAGGCTAGGAAAGGGAGGGCTGACTTTTTCTCCATTTCCAGCAGGAGGTTGTTTTGTCAACATTTTGCCAGAGTCTGGGAGTGTGAAATTGGCTGTTCATGTGCAGCCTGCACAAGTATTGTAGTTTTAAAGTGAAGGCAATTAATTTTAGTTGTTGACTTAAACTGCCGTTGAAAGGTACTTCATTTCTCAGCTCTTCCTCCTATAAATAGATTAAGGGTTACATGAAAGTCAAGTTGTGCTCGTTTGTCCTCCCTCTAGATAGATTTCCCATGGCTGCTTATCTATCAGCTCCCCCTCTCCTTAACACAATTTGTTTTCAAATTAATTTAGTTCACTCACTCTCATTGCTCCACAGCCAAAAAAATTGTCTCCTCTTTCCTAAAAAAAAAAAAAAATAGAAACAAAACAAACCACTTTGGAACCAATATTTTTTGGGAGGTAGATTGAGCAATGTGTGTCTTGAACTTATGATTGAGAGAGCGGAAGAAAACGTGTCTTTTGGAGCGGTAAACATTTGTGTTAGCAGTCTGGAAGGACTACCAGGGCTGGGGAGTGGCAGCTCCATCAATACTTCCGGAAGCTGCGTGTCCCCAGCAGCTGCACTGTAAATCCCTCTGCCTATCCATCAGCTATTACATGGTAATTTTTCTCATTATTATTTATTCGTGTATTGGCTGCATTTCTTTTTCTTGCTTTCTGTTATGACCCAAGAAGGCAACCATGAGATCTACAACAGCAAGGACAATTTTGTTTCCTATAGAAGCTTATTTGCAAGAAGGAATATTGCCAATGCTGAGGATATTTAAAGTGTTCAGCTTGAACATACAAACACACACACATTCACGCTAGACAAAAAAAGTTGATTGCTGCACACTGATGTGCCTGGAGAAGTTCAAGCTCCATCCTGTGGTTTAATGCAAATTAATCAGAGTGCTTGCCCATGGGCTACCTCATCCCTTCCCTGCACAACTGTTCCAGTCCCAGGACCCAGGCCATGAAACACACAGCAAATATCTAACATGAGGGTTTGGAGGACAGTCATATTTTCTGATGCCGATAAGGACATATGGGTAAGTATGAATCACCGTTCTGAAGGCAACATTTTTATTTTTCATAGAGTGCATATTTAAAGAAAAAGAATCCTTTGATCTAAAGATTCTATGGTTGTCTTGCTGTCACTCACCTGATCTCTGATCTGGAGCTGCAAAATTAATTTACTCTTTACCATATAACATAGAGCTGAACAGAATTAGAAAAGGTCTGTGTCTTATCTCTGGAAATGCCAAACCCTTATCTGCTAACACTGCACTACAGAGATCTTGACAAAAGGGGAGGAGAAAAACAACTACTTTAAACATAATAGTGTATAGCTGGAGATACCTAGGTATACTTATCTTTCAAATAATGATATTCTGTGTTGTAGGAATTTGTGCTTATGCAAGGTACCCAGAATGTTTCGATAACCGAAAACATGGACTGATGGCTTTTAATTTTTGGAAGGACTTTGCCATACAGTTCAGAGCTATCACACAGATGGGTTTCCCAGTCACACTTTGGTTATTTGTGGCATTAAAATTGGAGGGTTTCGTATGGCTGTCCCTCACCTTGTCCACAACAGTTGTTCCCACTGCACTGCTGGCTATTCTGAGGTCTGCGTGATAAAATACAGATCTTACTTAGATACTCTTAGAGACAATAAATAAAAGGTGTATAAGGTGGCATGGTTTGGGGCTATTCCTTTTCTTGAAATATTTAGATGGAATAACAGGAGAATACGAAACAGCTGATAAGTTAGTCAATGAACTGTGCACCCATATGTTCATAGTTTTGTGTTCCAGATGTAGCATTAAACATTTGGTGGGAAGCTGCCCAACAGAACTACCCATGAGATACACTGGTGTCTTTACAGGGAAATACACTTTAAATGGGCATTGGTTTTATCCTTTTGTTCTAAGTAGCGAAATCAGTCAAACATGTCAGGCAGCCACTACACAGCTAAAGATCCAGGTCAAAGCACAGATCCAGGTGGATGCTGAGTGTGACAACTGCTCTGTGCAGAAAGAAGTGGAAAGTCTGGTTTTCAAATAAGGACTCTTCAAGATAACAAACAAATAAAACTACCATTTAGCTGTCACGTTGCATCATTTTATATCTCACCCAATGCCCCTGTAATTGTTGCCAGTGATTCCATGCATGAATTGCATGGTGGGGCACATAAAATTGTTAAGGTGATAGGTCAGGTTACATCATTGCCACCATAGATTTTCAGGAGCTCTCAAACCCTGTTCAGCAGAAGTGTGCATTTAAATAAGGCTTACACTGAATTTCAGAAAAGCCTACTTAACTCTTGCTGGCTCAAAATTCACAGTACAGAAAATAGCATCAAAATTCGACAGGCATTTTAAAACTGATTTAGGTCACCTCCATACTTTTCGGGGGTTTGGTATGCGAAGTTTCCCTATCCCTTTGCTTCTGTGAGGTGGATATTGGATTATTCTGAAGTAATTACAGTTATTTTGCTGTACCTAGGATTAGGATTTTTTTTTTAATTTTTACTTCAGAAATATAAGAAAACACAAGATATTTGTTACTTCTTTCTTTTCAGATTATCCTTGCAGTGATAAATTGAGATTCCCCAATAGACCTGATATTTTGAAGTTGACCTCTGGCCTACCGCAGCTTCTCTGCTTTGCACAAAAGTGTGCAGTGACCCCCAACTTACACCTTTTCCTGCTGGCCCATTGCTGCCTCTTCAGCATTTGTCTTTAGTGGGATGATGTTAATTTCCTTTCAAGCTTAGTCTGAAACTCATTTCTTGCCCTGGGTTCAACCTATCCTCTGAGCTTCGATGCAAAGATAATTGTTGTAGTGCTACAGTTTTACCTGAGGTGTTGAAGACTGTGTGAACAACTGGGATAACTCCACAACTGAGATAATTCTACGCTCTTTATTCCTTCAGTTTGCTTCTTTCTAACTGCAACACCTGACTATTTACAGGGGCCTAGAGTGGCAGGACAAAGGGGAATGGCTTCACAATGACAGAGAGTATGTTTATATTTGGATATTAGGAAGGAATTCTTCCCTGTGAGGCCCTGGCACAGGTTTCCCAGAGAAGCTGTGGCTGCCCCATTCAAGGCCAGGTCAGATGGGACTTTGAGGAACCTGGTCTTGTGGAAAGTGTCCCTGACCATGGTAGTGATGTTGGAACAAGATGATCTTTAAGGTCTCTTTCAACCAAGGCCATTCTATGATACCTAAAAAGGGCAAACCACCTTTGTTCCCCTCTTTTTACTGTGGTGTAGGGTACAGCTCTGTTGAGGTGTAGATGTCACTCCCAGGAGCTACATGAAAACATATCTGAGATCTCCCAAACAGGCAGCAAACGCCTTTCTCACATGGCGTCCTGAGTCCAAATTAATACAATGCAATAAGAAGCAAAGCAAATAAACCTCTTCAATACATCTTTCATATTTTTATGCCTCCGAAGATTTTTTTTACAGCTTTGGTAAATACTGGGTTAGCAAAGTCGAGAATTTTTCTTCCTCTGGGCTGCACAGCAAGTGCTATAGCAATGTATATCAATTAATACAGTTTTCTTATAGCATAAAGAAATACCCATTAGCACAATACTAAGTAATATTATGTGATTTTACTAGCTCATATTAGTAAACACAGATTGCATTGAAAGCTGTTTCAGTTTTATTTTTTAAATGTTTATATTTGAAAGAATAGCCCAAACTACAGCAGTCAGTAATTTTCTGACACTACAAAAATTAGCTGCCTGCAGATCAGCTTAATTTAAAGGCTTTCCGTCTTCTTTGAGAAGGTTAGGAAAACTGTGGCCAAAGAAGACCCTGTGAACCTACTTATTAGGATTTCAAAAGCTTTTTGACAAGTTCTCGTAAGATGAGAGCATGAAATAAAATAATTATGAATCAAATGATAGACAAAGCTCATAAAGAAATTAAACCCACTTTAAAGTCTGACAGTCTCCCTTTGTCTTAATCATTTTCTGCCACAGTTACATGTGGCTGCAGTAAAAAAGAAGAAAAGTGACTACTGTACAATGTTATTTCATCTGGGCTTCAGGCTTCTGTATGGAAAAGTTAATTTAAAAACTTTCCAGACTGTCTTAGAAAAAGAACTAAAAGAGCACCATATTTGTAATGAAAATGTTTTAGGAAAAAAAAAAAGAAAACCGAAACAACAATCAAACAAAACCGAGCATAACAAAAAAACAAATGTAGTTTGAACTTTAGGTTTAGACTAGCAAAGTGTCATGCACAACACAAATTCCAGGCACTGTTGTCACCCACTGTGAGATGTCTACAGCTGCAAACCCTACAGAGCAATGGCACTTGACACTGTCTCAGGATTTGGGCTGATAGAAGAAATAATGCCCTGTACGTATGCTAAGATATCCAAAGACACAGAGGGAACTGGAAAGACAGCGTTTATAAAAGATGCTACATGTTTGTTGTCAATATGTTGAATGAACATTTGCCCTCTGGACTATATATATTTCAATAGATAATCATCTTTTCCAAGCATTTCCGTTTTGCTGTCAGTATTGTATATGACAAGTTTTTATTTCGCTCCTGATGACGATAGTGCCTCAGTCTGTGTTGCATTTCATGGGAGCAAACTGTCTGCAGCATAATGAAGACCACTCTGGCTCAGCAGACGATGGGCAGACAAAGCTTTTACCAGCACAGTAATTCATTAAAATACGAAGTAGATACTAGTGCTGCTCTGAAAAGCAGGAAAAGCACATTTCCTTGTATTCACTGTGGGCTTTTTCATTAATTTTATCTGGAAACAATGTAAACGTATACAGATATGCACACACACAATTACTCTCCACATAATCACAGTTTCACTGCAGGGACAATGGCCTTGGTATGGAAATCACCTTGACTAAGACAGATAAATGGTTTCTATGCCTTGAAAAGGCTTCCTTGCTTAGAGAAAATAAAAAAGAAGTAACACCAGCTTTCTGTTTACCAGATAGAGGCAATGCATTATAAAACCCTAGAAACCTTTTCAAAATAAAATTATGTGAGCTTTTCATTAACCTGTGGATGCACACATCCCTGAACTCCGATAATACTTCACATGTGTTAGAAAATAACAATAGAGCATTGCATCCACTAAATTCACATTTTCCACATCTGCATTTGCACTCAGTATACCACAAGGGATTCCAGTGCTGTCAGAAATATCTAGGCCCAGTGAGATGCTATAAAATTAATCTTAAACCCTGTTTTAAACCAAGTTTTTTGCAAGCCTGTTGCAGAGTGAAGCCAGGCTTATGTTCCATGCATTTGCATGGACAGATGTGCCAGGACAGCTGGGAGAAGAGATTCCATCCCACAGTGCACATGCCAGACCAGATTCGCTGGTGTAACTGATAACACTGGTATTCGCCAGATTCACTGGTGTAACTTCATGCTGGCAACTTTTTCTTTCTGTTTAGTCATGCCAGCAAGACTTGAAATTCATTAAATAAGGGAGAGCGCAGTTATAGATGTATTAACTCCATCTAAACTAGTAAAATTTTGATCATCCCACTAGTTAGACTGTTAAAGCAGTCCCAAATTAAGAAACCTATAAATGCCTAAGAGTGCACCATTTTGTGATCCTTCAGTAAGACATGGAAGCCAGCTTGTGTTATTAGAGCACCCTGAAGCCTGGCTACAACTTTTAATAATTGGTGTAAAACCCTGCTGAACCCTCCTGAGATGGAACATAATGAGATGCCAGACAATGTCACTGTGAGTCTATAGTGGAAAATACAGGCAAAACAATGTCAGTGGATGTCTGCATAGACAATGTTATGATTTGAGGAAAGGCAAAATGCTGTCAATGGGAGTCTATATGCTGTAGATAGCATTATCACAGTATGTGAATAAAGGCAAAATGATGTCAGGGCAATACACAATATGCTCAAGACAGAATATATTTAGTCTGAATAAAAAATCTGTCATGTAAAAGAACTGCATTGATTCTCATCTTCCACAGTGATGTGTTGTCATTTTTTACACTGACTGTCTTTTTTATTTAGATTTACCCTATAGTCTAATCTGAGGGGTTTTTCACATTAACACTTCCCTTACTTGCCATAAGTGAGCCCACTACCACTGAGTTTTTAACCTCTGGATTATGTTATTCAAAAGAAAAACTGATTTCATCTAAAATCTCAACTAAAAAAACCACCAGCTATATCCACACTAGAATTAGCAGGTCCAAGAATTGGATCAAAGAAATTAAACAAACTTACCTATAAAATACATGGCTACATACACACACACACATGTACCCAGAAAGAATTCTAACCACCTCTGATCAGGGGAAGTAAAGTTATTGAGGGGAAAACAGATTAGTGTTTTTTTAATAAATGTATAGTGTTTCTGCCTAAAAAGCTCTGGTCATGACCTTGCATGATTCACACTTCTCTAAAATGTGGCCTCATATCCAAATTAATTTAATTGGTATAAATTTCATTGTTTTTCTTAAGTATAAGATTATTGAACTCTGGCTCCAAGTAATTTCTTGTTTTCTCTACAGTCCTTGTAATGTCAGTCAAACCTTCATGTCCTAAATTGTCAGGTAATTTCTGTCGGGGCAGTGGTGCTTCAGCTGCCAGGGGAAATGAAATGTTTCCTGTATATTTTGGGCCCAGCCTGCCCTCTTCACAAAGGAGATGCAACCTCCATTTCAAAGGTTTTCTAAGCAGCCAGTTTCATTCTGACTCCAAAAAAAGATTTAGAAATTGTGGAGAAAACAGTCACAAAGTTCAGACTCACCTGGTGTGCTTGGGTTGGATGTCTGGACTCTGATACTTGGGGACATTTCTCAGAGGCACTGCCAGAGCACAAACTCTCCAAAGCAGCAGGAGGGCAAAGTTCTGGGGAGCTTCAAACTGGTCCTTCCCCTCCCACCCAAAATGCTGAGGAATTTAAGTTTTGAAAGAAGAATTAGAGTTTTAAAATTTTGGCTGGTGTGAGAGCTGGGTTCTGTGGAGTCATTCAGGTGCAAAACTGACAGCATCCCAGAAAAAAACTGCCAGGAGGGGTTGAAACAATCTTGGGAACTTGGCCATTCAAGTGGGCTGCTTAAGTGGTGGGAAGACAAGTTATCAAGGCAGAGGGCCAGTTTTAGACAGAGCCTTGGCTGTATTCTATCTTTCCTGCAAATCATTTTTATTTTGGTTAGCAGAATTCTTTGGAAAAAATAAATTCTGTAGGATTCTATGCAGTGCTCCACCTATATCTTTGCAAGGGTGCTCCAGCAGGTTGAGAAAAAATAGAAATTCAGATCCAGCCATGATAATCCTTAAGTTTTTGCGTAGACAATCTTAGTCCAAATTTTTCTTGCTTTTGCTGCTTTACATTTCAACCTTTACATTGCAGTAGCATAGTGTTCCCATGCTTAATTTGCCTCTCATCTGGATGATGATAATGAGCTGTTATTGACTGGCATTTCCAGTTCAGTGCTGCGAACATTGGGTAGGATTCATAAAATGCTCCTCTTATGCCAGCTGAAATTAGCAGTGGTTTTGAGGCAAAAGGCCAGATTCATCAAAAGGATAATGGGCAGATACATTTTTTGTTTGTTTTTTTTAGAATTTTAATGACCAAATTGCATTGCTATTCTTTGTTTATCTATTTTTGAATTCTATCAGATAGCTTTCATGATAACTACCTAATTTCTGTATTTACAGGAAACTGGCACAAATTGAGACAACAGAACAATTCCATGTTTATGAAGCATGAATTCTCACAGTAAATGTCAATATAATGTGCATTAATAGGAAAAATTCTACAGTAAATCACATATATATTTAATATCTGATTCTTCTACATGGAGCCTCCAGCTTGGCTGTTTAGTAGCGTAGTGCCCATCTGCAATGATGTTCCAGGAATATCCAGAAATCAAGAAGCTCCATCCGTTTTGAGAGGTAAGAAGGTGTTTTGTCCGAGCTGGCTTTGCAGGGAAAGCTGATTTGGTTTAAAATACATCATGCACATGTATATTTTTAAGGTAAGTGCGGTCCATCTGTGGTGTGTTTACCAGACCATTACAGAAAATAAGGAATGGATGTCATTTCAGCAATTTGAGAATTCCATTTGTGGTGTGTACATCTTCTGCCAGTGCCCACTTGTATCTCATCCTTAAATTTAGCGTGGAATTTCCTCTCCTGGTGAATGTCTTGAAAATATGAGGAAGTGTGGGGTTTTTTCGCACTAAAATTTGTTTGGGAACCAGACCAGAGAGCATCTTGGTTTAGACAGCAAGAGGGCTGTGTCTGCTCAGGTGCAGCATCAAGGCAAAGAGGCGTTTGCCACACACAGGACCAGCCTGGCCTTTGGAGGCTGCAGAGGTGTAGAGAAAGGTCCTTTAAAAAAAAAAAAATAAAAATTCAGTCAAAAGCCCCACACAAATAATCTTTGTAACAGCGTACTAGCATGAAAATCACAGAATTACACAGAATCACAGAGAATTGGATTGGAAAAGGCCTCAGATTATCAAGTCCAACCTATGATCCAACACCATCATATCAACCAGACCATGGTGCTCAGCGCCTCATCCCATCTTTCTTTAAACACCTCCAGGGATGGTGACTTCACCACCTCACTGGGCAACTCATTCCAACATCTGATCACCCTTTCTGTGAAGAAATTCCTTCTGATGTCCAACCTAAACCTAAACCTGGTGCAGCTTGAGGCCTTTTCTTCTCATCTTGTCACTTGTTACCTGGGAGCAGAACCTAACCCTCACCTGGCTACACTCTTCTTTCAGGTGATTGTAGAGAGTGAGAAGGTCCCCCCTGAGCCTCCTTTTCCAGGCTAAACAACCCCAGATCCCTCAGCTGCTCCTCACAAGACATGCACTCCAGACCCTTCTCCATAGTGTGCTGGTTCAGGACTTAGGCTCCTGCAAGCTGAAGTAAAACGTTAGAGAGTAGGTCGTGCAGAGACTTAGATCTTCAGTTATTCACCCTTTGCCTTGATTCATTAAAGTCAAAATATTTTTTGCATGGCTTATGTAAGGCAAGCCCTTAATAACCTATTTGTCCTGCTTCATGGCAATGTGGCATCTTCAGACTTTTTGTATTCCAGGTAAGGAGACAGAAATTATGTCTGGATCACAAAAATCTCCCAGAGAATATCTACCCAGGCAAAAGCCTGGCACTTCTAGCTCATAGCACGAATGTGGCTTCTCCTGTCTGGAAATCTGTTGAAATGAAGACTGTGTCAGGCATGAAAAATATTCCACCCCTTAGGTGAAGAGATGGCAGTGCATAAGGCACTTCAGATGAAGAGACATGAGCTGTATCATATTCTCTTCTCCTCCCTGATATTCTCCACAAAATCTTGTAGCTTTCACTGCTCTCCCCTAGACACTAAACTTCTGGTGTCAACACGGTGTGACAGAGAGAAGGGTCCAGAGGAAGAGTTGTGTGGACTTTGGTCCATGTGTGATATGGAGCGTTTTTTCAGAAAACATCATCTGAGATAATCCACAGGGAAATGGTCTTTTGGATTAAGCACTACAACCTTGGGTACCTCCGACACAGAAAAACATTTGTCACAGCTGGAGTTTTGGCACTTCTGTACCATCTTTGAGGAGGAAGAGGATAGGGGCAAAATCTGTGCTTGCCGAAGGTGCCATTTTACCTTGATCAAAGAACAGCCCCAAATTGTGGTATGTAATCATGTAGCTGTCACGCTGGTCCTAAAAGTCAGGAATCTTGGAGATGATGGTGGAAATGCTTCACTGCGTGACTCTGCACAAGCCTTTTGATTTGCTTGTTCCTTGGTCTTGTCACCTGTAAAGCACAGTTAATAAATTCTTAACTTTTCATCTCCTGTTTCTGGAGATAGGAAAAAATTCCAGGAATTTCAGCACAGCCAATCAAAAATTCTCAGTAACTGCAAAAATTAAGCAAAGCTGATCAAAGATTCTCAATAACTGCAAAAATGCTGTGTGGGTAAACAATTCAGTCGTTGGTGGGGAACAAGCTGAACAGGAAAGCCAGGAGTCTTTCTGAAATGCCTCCTCACAGCTACATCCATCAAAGCTCACTGAAGTTGCAGGCATATGGCAATTCAGAACAAGGGCGGGTGAACATGTTTAACCTAGTTAGAAACTCCGTGGAAGACTGCGGAGTCTGAGGCATTGCTCAGCCTGCACTGAGCTCTCAGACTGCTTAGAAGAGATGCAGGAAAACAAGCCTGAGAGACAAGAAAAATTGCCGGTCAAGAAAAGGTCATATTAAGCACAGCAAGAGTAATTTCTTAAAAAAGATCCACCCCCCTCAAAATGTCTAACACTTACAAGGGATATTTTGTTCTGCAGCAGAGACGTGCTGCTCTGAGTTAATTTGATGGTGGAGTTTCAGGGGATTCTTTTAGGCTGTTTTTGTAATTAAACCTTGAAAGGAAGGCAAATATGAAATAAATTCAAAGGTTCATAAAACTCCTGCCTTCCTGAATGAGGCTTACGTTTTCTTAATTCAAAGTGAGCTCTTCTACTTTCTTGTATACAGAAATGTGACTGAGGGATATATCAATCCGCACATGTTCCCAGAACTAGGAGCTGACTTCAGTGCAATGGGAGTCTGACCCATTTAGATTTTTGTGCTACTTTTCTACAAAAAAAAAAAATTACTTCAAGATAAAATGCTCAGACTATGTTTTAAGAATGATAAATGCTTTACGAAGGATTTGAATAATAATTGTAGGAAACAATTTACTTGTTTAGTTAATTATCCTTTATACTCTCAGCTCTTAATGTGTTGAAGTTGGTTTCACTTCTAAGGAAGTGCTAACTGGATATGACTAATAAATTGTGTTATAAATACAACAGCTTCAGAAATAAAACCTTCTGAGCAATTTTGACCTCTGTCATGTGTACACAGTAGATTTTGGCAACTAATTGGTATCTGCTGAGATAGAGATATTGCTCTGACCAAACACCACTAGCTGTTATTTTGCTTTACTCTGTATGCAGCATGCCCACAGCTTCATGGAAAATGTTGGAAAACTTAGTTTGATTAAATTCTGCCAGAGTGCCAAGCATATTCCTTATTTTTTTCCCCAAGTGTTTTATTTAAATGAACATTTTATGTGTCCTCAGAGCAATTTTTTCATTTACACAAAAAGGTCCCATCCCTCTGTCCTTGCAATACCACGTGCATCCCATCTTGTGATCCCTTTCCACTGCCAGAGCTGGATTTACAGAGATGAGAATGAGACTTTCCTTTCAATCTTTGTGACATCCTGATACCTTCTCCCAACACTTGCTTAATTCTATGTGAAAATGCTAAAGTTATCAGCAGTTTGTAAGGATCTGCTTTCTTAACACCACCTCCAGCACTTTGTCTTAAACAAGGTCCAGATCCTGAAAATAATTATTTTGGGGCATGTATTGGATGTGAGAGCTGCCATTCAGAAATACAGGTTTTAACCTGATTTACCTTGAGAGGGATTAGAGAGATGGGGTCCCAATCTAACAAGCTGTGGAGGCTTAACAGTGTAATACGCCATTTTTCCGGTTGAAAAGAGACTAAAAGCTATAGAGCAGAACACAAAAACCTAAATATTAAGTCTCTGAAATTTTAATTCAGACTTCTTTCAAGTGTATACATTCATATTGCCCTTATGTATACAATCAGATTGCTATTTTTCTAAAATCTGTAGATGTTGAATGTTTTCCATGGAGCTGCCCAGCTAAGTGCTTCTTAAAATCTTCTCTCTTTTGGCAGGGAGAGAAGCAACATCCAAATCTCCAGGAAGGGTTTGACTACACAGAGCACAATTTTTCCTCCTCCTTAATTCGTATGCCTACTGCTCTTGAGCTGGTGCCTTTCAGATTCAGCAAACAAATGAGCCCTTCTTCACCACAGCCTGCACAGGCCCATCCTGTGCCCTGCATGAGGCCAGACCCAGTGGGGGGAAAAAATCTCTGTGTGATTACATAATTAAATATAGAATGTGACAGCAGCTTAAACACAAGGTGAGGGTCTAGTTAAAGCTACCAAAGCAACCTTAATTCTGGAATTTCCTAACTTTTTCCACTCCAGCCCCTACTGCATTAGAGCTTTAGCTGCCAAAGACACACTATTCTCTATTAAATCTCTCTACTATCTCTTTAGTTTTAAGTGAGATTTTGAGGGTGGGCCACAGACTGATATTTTTCTGGGGGTGCAGACAGAGTTAGACCAAAGGATTCACTGGATCCTTGAGATCTCTACACCATACCCAAGTGCTTTTGAACAAAGTGCCTGTAAGAATTCTTTCAAATGGCTAAACCATGACATTCTTCCTTAATTGCATTTTCAGAACTGTCTAAACTAGTCTAGCTGAGACTTTCCAGAAAAATTTTGCTTGAGACACCTGGCATGGAAAAATTCAGTCCAAGTAATTTAAAGCTGCAAAATTATAAGCAACCAAAAGCAAAATCTTGTAATGGGAAATGTCAGGCAATTTTAGCTAGTGATGGTACTACCAGCTCTGTCTATTACAATGTGAAAAATAAAGACAGACAAGAAGAAAAAAAGACAGACAAAATTGTAAATTATAATAGTAGAAAGCTTGCTTACTAGAAGAGGTGGGTTTTAAGAGATTTTTGGATGTGAATAAAAGGACACTTGACAGATGAGGTCATGGAGACTGTTTAATGTGTTAGGAGGCAGCACAATTGAAGGCATAAAGCTGAAAGTGAGCAAGGGGAGGAAAAGAGCAAGATAAGGCTGTTGGAGGGGATTCTGAGGTGGCAGATGGAAGACGAAATGTACAATAGTACCAAAAAAATAGTATCAGAGTTCCACTGTTATGATCATTAACTAAAAAATACATGGAACAGCATCTGGCACCAGTTGGTGTTCTCTGGTACTTTGTTGACAGGTATGTGAACGAGACTATGCCTCCTTAAGAGATATCTCATTTGAGTGTAGCTGGTTGTAAATATCAAGGGGAGGGACAGCCTGAACCCACTTCTCATAAGTCATTGCTGCTGCTTATTTGTAAATAAAATTTTTCCCAAGGTTCTTATTCCTACTAGTTGCTGACCCCAGTGGAATCCAGCAAGAAGCAGAAAATATCTCGAAGGCAGGATATGACTTCCAGCTTTTTTTAGATCCCAGTGCCCAATATTGAATTCCTTCATTTCTTTGGGACCTTTTGAAGATCTATGCACTGCTGAGTCCATGCCAGCTGTCACTCTAAGTCTTTCTTGACTTGGAAGGGTCCAGTCCTTCAGCTCTTGAGAAGTGATCTTTGTTCATTCAAGAAGTCGTTTTGACTGAGATCAGTCATGTTTAATTTTGTGACAAAAGATCTCAAGAACTAGCCTTTATTCTCCTTTGTTTTCTGAATATAAAGGCTTCAGACTTAACTGAATATTTAATCTGCTACTAGTTTTCATGGTGAGGTATTGGCTCTTAACTGTTCTACCTGCACCTCTGGGCCAGGCGCTTTGAGCTACCCATCACTTACCGAAAGCATTTTTCTCTGGTAACATGCTAAGATCATACTTATTTGGGAGCTGCTTGGAAATCTGTCATTACGGTGCTTGTGATAGCTTGATGAGGCATGTTGCCATGGAAAAGATTTGTGATGTTGTATAAATATATTCCTAGGTCAGAAGTTCTAAGTGTTTTTTGGACATGGATGTTAAAGGGAAAAAGAATGACTAAAAAGCAGAATAATAAAAAATAACAACAACTAACATTTGATACCGTATTTCTGCCCAGTAATGAAACAAACAATTTCTCAAAGCATTTTAATTTATGCTGTAGCAATCCTGCTAGCAATGAAAGTTCATTTATTTCCAAGGTTCACCCCCATCCTTAAAATAGTCTTATTACCAGTCATTTTGCAATATTGATGGCTCCTCTATTAAGAGACTAGCAGACAAGGGAGCTATTATTCTTGCCCTCTATCTGTTATTCCATTAGGTAAGGCTGACAGTCTCTGACTACTTGCAACTCTGTAACCTACCCTGTGCTCAAGCCTCTCACTAAAACTCATCCTCACATGGTTTTTTTGGTGAAAAATGTGACTAGACAGAAAAAGAGACAACAAAAACATGGAGAGAAGTATGAGAGAAAGCTCAATATAGGTTTGCCTCCAAAATAGCAGTATTTTTTTGACTCAGAACTGAGGAAATGTCACACAACGATGTGGAAAGTCATCAGAGGCTGTCTCTGCTTGTGTGTCCCTGCTGATGACTTATGCCCTGTGTTTTAGTCCCAGCTATACCCTCATGCTCACACAGGAACAATCTTTCCAGCCCTTTTTGATAGCTGTAACAAAACATCACTTATGCTTCTCATGAGGGGATTTTTAAAGCGTGGTGTAGTCCAGGCTATGCTGAGCCAAAGCCACCTGTGGGCATGAGCTTCCTTTCTTGGGCACAGGCAGTAGACTCCAGTCTCCTGTATGTTTGAGTCCAGAGGTTTTGCCATGATGATGCTCTTCGCGCCTGACTCAGGAGCATGCTTTGAAAAGCTTTGACCAGGTTTCCGCACCTGCTGCCTTTCCCACTAGGAAGCTTGTCCAGCTGTAAAAAAAAGCCAGGGAAAGGTGATGTTCTATGGTGCATTAGCCAAAAGCAGATGTCCTATGACTCACTGGGTTTCCTTAGTCATCTCCCAGGACATAAGTGGTTTGCAAAAATAAAATTATAATATTTGAAAAAAAAATAATGTATAATCACGAATCCTCCAAATTTGCTTCTATCCATAGACGTTGTTGATTAGCCAGTTCTTTTTCCATCACAGGGACTCACTCTGTTCTATTTCTTCCGTAAGGTTTTTGGCTTCTGTTTGGGTTTTTTGTTTGTTTCCTTGATAATATCCCATCAAACTCTGAAGTACTGTTTTTGAGATCCTTAAACATCAAAATACCATGTACTTTTATTTAAAGTTCCTTGCCACTTTATCCCAATTTTTAATTTCTAACTTAAAAGAAGAGGGAAATGTCTCGAAGTAGAAAAATGAGAATTGATCTATAGTTTGAATCCAAGCCACAAATATGCCATGAGAATATAGAGACATGCACATAGTGCCATCAAGAAAAATATCCCAACCCTCCCACACTTTTTACACATTACAACATATTAAAAATTATTTCTGGACATAGTGAAATATGTTAAGATTAAAAAAAAAAACCCTAGAAGTTGCAAGTACCTCCAGAATTTTCTACAGTCACAGGCACAGAATTAAACATGCTTTTTTTCTCAGAAAAACTTCATGGCAGTTCAATAACTTGACCTTGATTTTCAGAAGCTGTGGTCTACCAAAAAGAATGCAAATCAAAGAGATGGAATTAGCCTGCTAGTCCCTGCTCTTGTAGGAAGAACTGCACATATATAATCAGAATTAAGATGCCATGGGGCAAACCAAGTCCACATCAGGTGCCTGTATGCTGTGGAGTACTAAAGGATCATAATTTTACTGCACAGTTCACACATTTGGTGTAGTGACAGCTGTGCTGGTCACCAGCTCAGGAACATCCTTAGGGGCTGTTTTAGACAAGAATGAATGGGAGCCTTGGCTGGATAGCACCAATGACCATGAGTATGGAATGTTCCATGCAGATATGCACACATGCACCAAAAGCTGGAAATAAAAGTGCCATTAAATCTGTCCAAATACTCTGGGAAACTGAGATGTGGGAAGATGTACTCCATCACTAGCAGAGCTGCAGATGGGATGTGAGGATGTGGCGCATGATCTTGTGGCATGCAAGGCAAAGGTTTCAATCCTCTTTGGAGAGGTGATGTTATATACAACACTGTTCAGCAAATACACTGGAAACCTCCTCTGGTAATTTATCTTTCAGCTTGGGATCCTTGAAGGCTTTTAAGCACAAGATTCTAAATAAAGAACCAAAAAATGTTGCTGTTTCTCACCATAATTGTAAACTGAAAATAAGCACTTATACAACCTAGCCCAAATATTTAGTTAAAGAACAGGTTTATAACTAAGGATACCTTAAAATGTGTTTGAATTATTATATACACTACTTAAACAGTTAAACTGTCAGCTTGGACTTTTGTATATCTACCTCATTAGCCTACCTCCAGCACCTGTGGTAGGTGCATCTGCATTTTTAAATTTTGTATTTTTCCATACTTTATGCATCCTGTAAAATGCCTTGAGAACTTTATGAGGGATGTTGCATTAAAATGTGTGATTATAAATATGATTTAAATATCTGAAACATTACAGAGTGATTATTGTTCAATAAGGCAGCATGCATAAAAGGGTTATCTGCATGCTGTGCTTAGGTTTCCACAATATAATGTAATGGATTGTTCAATATAGTTTGTATGCTATTTGTCTCTGTTTCTTCCCATACTCCAGAGGTGCCTGATATGCAGGGCTCTAACAAGGCTATCATAAATTGTTGAACAATAAACAGCCCTTGGGATTTTGAGATAGTGTATGGTTAGTATGTAATCCATCTCGAGGAATTTGATTTAGTACCACAAAGGAACATCCTTGACAATGCTCAACATTGTTTTAAACTGCTGCTAAATCAATTACTACGTGTGGGAAATGGCACGCACGCTTCTTCTGCTCCCTGCTCCACACCGGCAGCCTGGTTGCTCAAGGAGAGATTTAGGGAGTCACACTACCTAGGCAGATGGGTTCCCTGGAAATTGCTGAACAAACCTAGCTTGAAACACTGATAAGTAAGGCCTCCTAAAATCTGTACTAAGCTGCACAACTCAAATACCATTTGGCTGGATTATCTTAGCTGTGTCTACCCAAAAATGCTTCCTTTTAGATAGGTGCTGTGTCATGGAAGAGCAATAGCATCAACTCACTAGTATTTGGTGTCTACGCGAAGATTGTTGTGTTTGGAGTGTGCTACGTATATCCACTAACTTTCCCTTGCAACATCCCAGTGAGTTGGAGAAGTGTTTCTACCTCTTTTCAGGGATGAGAGGCACCAATTACTCAGGCAGTGCAAAGTGGCGGGGGGAGGGGGGGGGGGGCAGCTCATGAGCCAAAGATGCATGGTGGTGTCTTGAATATAATGATGTTACAAAGAGTGACCCAAAGAGTTAAACAAGACCAAGGCCATTTTTATTTCTTTAACATTTTTGTCTGCTCCTCTGTTGAGGCAATTTCTGGGGACACTGAAGGCAAAAAGAGATGGGCACTTCATATCTAAGCTGTAACCTTACCCTGCTGCTTTAGAGACATAAATAAGGATTCCTAGGCAGTATTTTCTATATCCCAGGAGACCGCACAGGAAGAATATTGAGAGGCAGTTATTATAACAATAATGTTCTGGCATTTTTCAGGAGCTATGACAGTCTCAGAAATGTCACTCGTGAGAAAATAAGACTAGAGAGAGGGAATCCTGAGATCAAGATAGAAGATGGCAAACTGTGAAGGATTCATTACTGACAGCCACATGATCTAGTTTCCCAAGGATTAATACACTTTCATGATCTGTACATTACAGATATCCTATCTCTGCCAGGGGGACAGTGCAAGCCTGCCTTCAAATTCAGCGCTCCCTCCAGGTTTTGGAGTTCTACTCACCTCTCTTTTACTTGTGTTCTTAGAGGACTGTGGAGTGATGGGTCACCTCTTTTCCTCACAGTCTTATGATGTCAGACCTCTCGCCAAGTGAATCTGATCAGGTATTGATCTTTAATCTACAGCATAGCTGGGAATGGCAGCCAGCTGTAGCTCTGAAGAACAACTGGCAGACACTCTGGTTGGTGTTGGCACTGGCCTTCACTTACAAGATCCAAATTCCTGGGAACCAAATGTTCCTGTGATTCTGGCTTTCTGCTGCCAATAAAGCTTATGATACAAAGCTAATTGCCTTGTAACTTTTCTTGGAAATCTGAAAGGGAAATTGATAGGTTGCCTTTATTTATACACTGATATGCCAAGACTCTGCACTAAGATAAGGGGAAAAATATATACAGCAGTAGCCATAAAAAAGCCAAAGTTTACCCATCTTCACTGTGAAGTGGTTTCAGAGGCATGTAAATAGCTTTTATTTCATATAAGCTTAACAGGACTGTAAGAGTTCTTTGGCCCCTTTTATCACTGTGAAGAATAACAGCAGGCAGAGTTCATTGCAGAAGAGTCTTTGTATAGGCTTTTTCACAGAAGGACTTCATTTGGAATTTGGTTCCTGGTACATCAAAACTGTCGCCAGTCAGCGTCCAGAAAATGAGAACTAAATGACAGCTATTTTCATTGACCTGTGTGTAAAGGATAAGTTTATGGCTGAAGAATACCTTAATTCTTCTTTGCCTGCTTCTTTCTAGCTGGTCTATTCCTATCAGCTGACAGTTGAGAGTAACAGCTGTGGCGCTGTACCCCCTCTTACTGATCACGTCCTGCCCTCTCCCTGGGGTCTCCCTCCTTCCCCTGCCTCTAGTCCTGGCCACTCCTCAAGTTCTCCCTATTAGTTCCTGTATCCCAACTCCGCCCATGTACCACCCCTGTGCCCTGAAACCATTTGCCCATGTGCTCTCCCCGCCCCCCTCGTACCCGGGTAAACTGAGGCTCCGGGCCATGTGCCGCTCTCTCGCCAGCTCGCGCTCTCTCTCTCTCTCTCTCTCTCTGCCCTTGGGAGCAGCCTGCCAACAGCTCCTCTCCTCTGCCTTTGGGGGCCAGCCCGTGTGCTGGCCCCAGGCTTTGGGGAGGCAGCATGGAATAAAGACCTTTGCAGTGCCATGCGAGAGAGCCTTCTCGCCTCCTTTGCCATCACTGAAGTTGCAGGCTGGCAGCTAGCTGGAGCAGCGGTGAGGGGAGTCCGAGATGGACTGCAGGAGGGCAGAGAATCTCTGCCTTGCCAGAGAAGCCCCCGCTGCGCTCCCAGGGAAAGCTGCAGCAGCTAAGCAACACCCAGCACTGCAACAAACAGCAGTAACATTTATATCTTCCATGGATTAGAGGAATTCTTCCAGCTTTAGAAAAGTTGCTGTAGATTTGGCTATTTAGATTGACTTTTGCTTAAAAAAACAAACATGAGGACTATTTAATTTTGAATACTCTTTAAAGAATTTCAGGGAGAATGTTGTGGAAATAAAAGATCCCTGTAGGATAGAAGGAATTAAGATTAAAATTGTTTTGGAACATGTGGCAAAAGCCAAACGAACTACTACCAAAAGTTGGTGGGTGAAAAAGCCCATTTTCCTATGAAGTCGTTCTTCCTTCTATGAGCCAGAGTCTGATTTTACCTATGTAACTGAGAGCAGTTTTATGGGGGTTTCTGGAACAAGAAGGAATGCACTTGAATTGTGGAAGAACAGATATGTTTTTAATCTCTCCTCCTGAAGTGGTTGCACAAGGCCTGTTGACCAGATTGAGAGGACATGGTGAGTTACAGCTGGAGCAGACCTGGGAGTCTTAAAATGTTTCCAGCTCCTCCCTCCCCTACTGTTCTCATGCTAATACTGATTTCTCCCTTTCAAAAGCAACATAGAGAAATAGAATCTTTAACTGAGGGGTTAAAGTCCCACAGTTCTATCATTCTTGATGGATCTTTTTATTTTCTTCTAGCTCATCTTTCCTCAAGAGAGTATGCGCATTATTTTTACCTTAGGTGTATCTGCTTCACTTGTTTTACTTTTCAGACAGTTACCTGGCTGTAAGCCAGCACTGCAAAATCCAGCCCTGCCATTTATTTTAGGGTTTGCTTTTATTATTCTTTCCTGAATTTCATGTTTTTTCATTTCTTTTTTATGCCATGCCTTCATTTTTTAAAATTTTTCTTTATTAGTTTTGTTTGGTTTCTGTCACTCGCTGTTTGGGAGCTCAACTATCAGAGCCGACTGAAAAAGCTACACGGTAGTTCAAGTTACAGATCTATTACTGTCACTTCCCTACCACTGAAAAATGCAAGCAGCAACCAGAAAACCAGCAGATCTGACTTAGGTCAGCAATGCAGACTCCCGTTCTTTGAGTTATGCCAAGTCACAAGGAATTTGGACTTGCAGATACAAGAGGCATTGGGCTTTTTGTAAAAAATAATACTCTGTTTATTGAAGATGAAAGCAATACAATAACAATGAGAATAAGCATGGATATGATGAAAAGCAAACAGAAGCAGCCCAAGTCTCAGCCTGAGTGTAATATACACATTGATTCTTTTTATTCCTAAAAAGAGGAAAAAAAGTATTCATAACAGCTGGTCTCAACCCAAAAGTTTGTTTGGATCACTGAATCATGCCCTCATACTCTTTAGGACTATACACAGCTGTCACTGAAATGATCCTGGAAAAATCCCCATCTACTGCTAAGATTTTTTTTTTCCTTGCTGCTAAACATATTTTGCTGTTAAAGATGTACAGAGAAATGAAAAACTGGTGGAGAGACAAAGGCCAATTGTCTAAAAATGGACACTTAAAATTAGTTTGTTACACTTCTAAGAAGCAGCCTGATTTTTCACGAGAGCTGGGCCTCTGTCAGCTTCCAGTGTGCTCTGGAGGAAAAGCAGGGAGCCGTGGACCCTCTGAAAACCTGCCAGGTGCCTGTGTGCTCCTTGGACATCTGTACTCCCATATTCCTGCTGCTGCTTGCTGTGTGTGCTGGTCTGAGAATTAATGGGAAAAACAAGTTAAAGCTTCCACTTGGAAAAATTTTTGTCCCAGCTTTTTCCATGGTCCAGCTGCCCCCAGGAATTCCATCCTGCTTTTTAACATGGGCCTGTACCTGCCAGATGAGACAGAGACCAGCCCAAGGTGTTGCATACAGTTTCCATTGGGAAATAGGGGCACCCTTTCTAGGAATGTTTTGATTGTCTGATATCCTCAAGTTTTCCCTTAATTCTCATTAATTTCCCATTATTTTTCCTGTCTTACCAAGATGCTTTCTTCTCTCAAGTTGTTGGAATTCTCTTTGCAATTCTATAGCAGATGAAGCACCTATGTAGTTCTATAGCAGATGACCCTCTTCCCAACCATATAATATCCCACTTGCATGGAGGCAATGAAACCTATGAGTGATATGACTTTATTGTTTGGGCCTTTCAAGATTTAATCCCTTTCTCTGGGATAGTTTGCCCTTCTTATGAGTGCTAAGAATGCTTATGAATGCTAAGTGCACTAACTTCAGCCGTGTGCACTGCAGCTTTCCCTGAGAGAAACAAAAAGGGTTTGGGTGGTTGGAACAAAAGGCTGGGAGGTAAAGAGCTCACCCTGGCAAAGAGGCACTTGTAAGCTTTAAAAGCCATTATATGTCTGTATGTGTGCCATTCCACTCCCTATCTCTCTCTAGGCTATTAACTCCTAACCAGAAAAATCTGCCGCTGGACAGTTTCGTAAGCAGAAAAGGACAATGCTTTCTGTCCTGCGCTTCCTGACCTTATGTGCCAGTGTAATATGCAGAAGTATGTAAAATGCCATTTAATCTTCATAATCCAAGCAGTTTATGCTCATAACTTCACCTCTATCTTCTGACAGCATTATCTCCTTTCAAAAATGCCACACAGATGTTTTTAGTCAAGATTCATCCTTTAGAAGAAAGACTTATTTTTAGTGACCAGATCTCACATCCCACCTGCACTGGGGAAGGCCAATGCACTGTATGGATTTCCACATTCTGTGTGTGATCTTCCCGAAGTGCAACATGATAATTATATTTGCCCTTCTGAACCTGCATTTCTGAAATCTGGGGTAGCCGAAAGCAGCAGTGGGGAAACAGTAACTAGATTATTGTTTTCACAAAGTAGAACGTTTATGCCTCCTCTTTCAAAATAGATGTCTCAGTGGCCTGTTTTAACTAAGGAGGCACATAACTCCAGAAGAGGGACAGGAAAGCAGCAAGAGGAAGTACAAGGGCTTTCTCCCTCCAATGTCGTTGGTTTTTTGCTAATTATTGCTAGCCAGGTTTCCACAACGAAATTAAGAGTCCCATTTAAGAACGTTACTGTGGTAATACAGAAAACTTTCATCCTTGAGTTCAACTGCAGGAGGTCCAAGTTCTGAAAGCCCTCAAATCCTATTCCTTTGGCTTTCTCATGTACTTAATCCTTGCTGTGCACTGAATGAGGCAATGATCCTACAGAAAATAATGTATTATCACATAATTGGAGATTGCATTATATGGTATATTCATTATGAAGTCTAAACTGAAGTTACACAGACAGCTTTAATTCTGGCATCTCCCAGCTTATCAATGTCTGACTTTACATCCTTTCTGACGGCCTTTGAATGAAGTTTGCAGTGGTAGCTAATGTAACTAAATAATTTTGATGCAATTCTTACAACTTTCCATTGGTATCTCATGCAGAATTTCATGGCTGTGTCCTTCATAAACAATGAGGATAGAAATTTGCCTGTCTGCATGTTTAAGTCACTCTAGATGTAATATCTAGAAATCACACCGTATTTTGAGATCACAGCACCGCCATTCACTTCTTGACCCTGCAGTAAAAGAATACGATGTACACTGTTAATACCCCGCTATGTAGGGTAATGAGGTGCATACGTATGATGCATGAAGTAAAATATCTCAGCTATGTAGTTTTTATGTTAAATTTTGTTCTCTCAAATCTATTGTCCCCTACTCACACAATTATTAAAAGAAAAAGAAGTCAAAACATCAGGAGAGAGTGTTTAATGTTCATGTCGTATCAAGTTATAACTGTGCTAGTTGTAGTTCATAGAAGATAATGTTACAGAAGACGATAATGTTACAGAAGACAATAATCTCACCACCTGCTGGAGAAAGTAATTAGAGCAGAGTAGTATTCAATAGCTGTTTTTCTTTGCCACACCATTTTCATTGATGATACATTAGGCTGTGAGACAGTTTACTTTGAATGAAATACAAAATAAACACCCAAAATTTCGAATTCCTTTGGTTTCAGGCACAGCAAAATTTGAAGAAATTCCAACTAGATACACTTTGCAGCAGTTTGAAGGATTGTCTAGCAGAAACTTGAGAAGTCTTGAAATAGGTTAAATATTACTTAAAATTCTTGGATTCAGTATTTGACTAGTTATACTAGTATTATCCTATCTTTAGAATAATTTTGCCTGTAGACCAGCCCCAGTGATAAAATTGGTTTTCACAGCATTTCCATTATTACTTGTGAGACAAGTTTCCAGAGGTTTAAAAATTAATTTATAGCAGTGTTACTGCAGGTTAGGAATGAATTTACAATGTCCCTTTCCTGTACTCCTTCCTCAGACATTTTTAACGCTGAAAATAGTGGTATTGCCAATAAATTGGAGAAGTTTTCCTTGGTGCAAGATAGGGAAAAAGGAGAGGACAATCAGAGGGAAGGGAAAAAACTCCAAGCCCTTCTTGACAGCAGCTGCTGTGCTAGCTATTGGAGGGATATATCCAGGGATATGGGACACCAAAGTTCAGCCTCTGAATCCAACCCTCGAAAGTGTTGCTATTTGGAGCTGTGGCCGCATCTGGCAAATACAGATGAATTTTAAATTAAAAAGGAACTTAAACCCAACGTAACTTTTTCCTGAAGTAGAAATGTCAGTGTCTCTTCATTACTCTCTGTATGCAATCGTCTTTAAGAAATCTCTGCTAAATAAGTCCATGAACAAGGCTGGGAGTCTGTGGTTGCCATGCTGCCATTGCCATGTAAGGTAGAAAATTCTAATAATCCTTTTGAAGGCATCTAGACCCACTTACTTTTATTTAAATCTTCTGTGACTGGTAGTTTACTAGTTGTAGTTTTGTTCGTAATGACTGTCCAGCAATTATTCATGTATATATAATTCATTTTGAATGAATTTATCCTTCAGAAATATTTTTAATAAAAATGTAGGGAAAAGTCAGGAAGAGTCTTTTTACCCTTGGCTAAGAATACCAGATGTACTGTAAGGAGTACACAAAGCAGTACACGTACACTCCTAAAGGCACCAACCACTTCCTCATTTAAATCTTCATTGAAACACCTTTGTAGAGCTCTTCCTCAATCTTCTTTAGTACAGCTTTGCTAAGTACACAGCCCAAGCACCTGGGGCCACTCTCATGATTTATGCATGCTTTGATGTGACATGGACAGGAGGGACTTCCATTCCCTAGACTTCAGGACAGCTTTGGATGGTTCAGATTGCCTTTGGCATCAGTTGTCTGGCCAATGCTGCAGAGCTCAGCTTAAGGGAGTTAATCGAGAAGAGATTATCTTCAAATTCCTACTTGAGAGTAGGCACATAGTGCCTTTGGGAAAGGGAAACTATATATTGGGAAGCTGATTGCAAGTTCTTTACCCCAGCTGGCACCGAAATGTTGGTAACAACATTCGCTAATGCTTCTTGTTGCACTTTTAGGGACAGACAGCACATGAATCTTTTTTTAATTGCAGAAAGAAATCTGTTTGTCCTGTGTTTGTCCAAGCTTAGAGGTTTGTTACTAACTGCGCTCTCCTCATACCTGGTTCAAGGCTCTCAGCTTTTCCTCTGCTTCTAAAAGTACTAAAAGCATGGAAAAGGCACACAGACTGTGCACAGGTTTTGCATACTTGTTTCAGTTTTGCACCATGCTTTGCTAATTGAAGTGGAACTTGTTTACCATCTATGGTCCAATCTGCACACAAGTAGGACAAGATGAAGCTGTCTGTGGAAGTGATGCTATGGAAATTCGTCTTTGGAATTGATTATGTCTTACTTGTCCTCACCAGCTGAAACGTACAGATCTCATGGGAAGTGGAGAGTATTTGTTGCATAGCCTATATTGGCAATCCTTTTTCCAACATTTCTTAGCAAAGAATTTGGTAGGGCTTGACTACTGATGCCCCCTACCCAAATATTTCCTCCTGCTGTATGCTGTGCTCAGCACTATACCCTTAACATTAGTTCTTGTGCTGGATCCTCTCCTGTTTCTCTCAGACCTTTTGTGGTATTTCCTAGGATGCAATGAAAAGTGCATCCATTCTGCAGCTTTCCACACTGCCAGGGAGGGCTAATTACAGGACACACTCTGAAAGTGTCTTATTAACCATTCATTTCACAGAAATGCAGACAGATGGCCTGAGAATCATTTCAGCAGAGTCCAAATTTTGTTTTTCTCTCTGTAGCTAAAGTTGCCGTGCTTGTTTTTTCGTAGTTTTTTCATATTGCTGGCTCTCAGGAACAGGATCTACACAGGCAGGTCAGCACTTCTCCAACCTCTAATTCTCTGCTTTGAGCAATGGTCAACTTTCAAGGTGAGTTCCTGTCTGCTCAGAGGGTATGTGCCTCTCCCAAGGCCTTAGTAATACCTGTCTAGAGCATTGATGCCTGAAATATGCAACGTTTCTGCTTGGACAACTGGTCATAACATTTCTATGAAGACAAGTCATTATTAATGCAGTCTCTTCTGGAAATCAGTGCATGCTTGCTTCAGTATGTGCTATCAGTAGCTATCAATAGGCTGCACTGTTCTGCAAGACAGCTGACAGACAAACTTGTCCAAATAGCAATATCTGGGCATATCCAAGTCTCCTCAAGAACAGCAAGTACCCATTCACTATCTGCTCAGGCTCTGCTCAGTGAATCCTAGGTGCCTAAATGTGTGCTTGAGTTGAGTTGCAATTAGAAAGTTTTATTAAGTTTCTCCACTGTGATACTTACAGACTGCCCTTGACTTGATAGTAAATCCCTTCACACCTTTGAATCTGAGTAACTTTATTTTTTGTCTCCTCAATGATTTAATATACTGGGGACCCTTTTCCCCAGGTAGTTTTAGGGAATTTGTCTATACCAAGATTTCTCCACATTTAGGCTAGAGATGGATAAACAAATAGCAAATACCCAGAAGACTCATTTGTACACAGCAGGCAAGCGTAGGAAAAATTCCATTTGCACAATCAGTATTTCAAGGTAGAGTCAAAGTATTCAAAGGTTGTTTTAGTGTGTGAGCAAGGAAGCATCTGAACCAGGCTCTCCAAGCGCTGCAATCCTTTGTCCTTCACCTGACACTACTGACTCTTTTGTTGTTCCATGTTGCTCTTCAAAGCACTCCCCAGAGGCTTTTCTTGCTGCTACTTTGTGAAGAGAAGCTGAGAAGCAGTGATGTATCTCCTCAGAGCACTGTCTCCTCAAGTCTATCATTACAAGCCAGTTCACCATACACATGGCAGACAATGTACCAGCTCCTTCTCTGAGGCTGATTCTAACTTGCGGATAAAAAGGATTGGATCGGCCTCTTTAGTTTGAAATTTGCCATCTCCAAGTCAAATAAGCTCCACGTTGCCTCTTAAAGACTGAAAAATAAATAGCAGCAAAATGTGCTCTGCTGGATGGATTCCTTTCAGCAGGTAACTGCATAAACTAAATCTTGGCAGCAGAACTTCAAGTGAGCGAAGTATTATGGTTGATGGGCTTAAGCCTTTCTTCTGCTAATGCTGTGCAGGAAAGACTGTGACTGAAACAGGTATAATTAGTAAACCGTGATTGAATTCTCAGCATCAAGAAGACAACAACTCTTTCACAGTTTCTACTTTGATGTCATCTCTCATCTGTAAAGCTGTTCTACTCAGAACCACTTGAAGGTATTTTTCTTTTGAATTGGCTGCTTTAGACTGTCTTTAGTGCTAGATTATCTGTGTCAGGTTTATCACAAGCTGTCTGGATGCAGGATGATTTTTATTTTCATGGTAAAACACAGCATTCTTCTAAACTCTGCTTCCAGTTTATGATGAAAGTGCTTCTTGGTTGAATCTTCTGTTGCTGATTTCCAAACACCCAGAATCTGGATCAACAATCTTACAATCTTCTGCATTGCTATTTTTGTTTTATTTACACTTCACAGTAACAACTTGGGTGATAATGACTTGCTACAGTCACTGTCTCTCTGCTGACAAGAGCAAAGATCTGTCATCATCTTCTATCTAGTAGCATTTTGCACTTTTGTATCTGCGTGTAGTGAATTACCAGCGCTTCACAAGTCCTTAGTTTCAAGCACTTGGTTTTTTGGGTTTATTTCCCTGAAAAATACACTATTCACCTTCTATGTCGCTTCGTCCACTTAGAGCTTTTCTTGGTGTCTTCCTAGCAGGATCTTCTGAATCAGGGAACTGGGTTGTTTTTTTTTTCTTTTGATGTTATAATACACAGAGGTCTTTCCTTGTAACTATGCTGCAGAATTGCTGATAACGTGTGTGGTGTTTCACCAGCATGCAAGTTTCTGCCATAACCACACCTTTAATGTTGAGGAAATCTATTCCATCATTTTACATCTTAAAATACTATATTGGCATATTGGTCTAAGTTTTTGAAGTGCGTGCTGTGCATGTGTGTGCTTGGAAAGGTGCTGACTGGTACCACCTTATTTTCCAGTTCTCTCTACCTCTGCTTCAGAACTGCAATGAAAACTGCAGAAATTTGTGGATTATGAGCAAAAACTCAGCATCATTATGGAAGTAGGAGCACTAGTAGCAGGCATGCGGAGTAACTGATATTTTGGTATCCAAATTTCATTTCAGCATTCATTCTGGGAAAGCTACTCATGCAGAAAAGTTACCTCATATGAAAAAAAAAGGTATGGCAAACCATACAAACATACATCCCTAAGTCAGACTTTGACCCCTCCTTAATGTAACCCGGCCTGGCTCATGGATGAAATTATTAGATTCTGAGTGGATATATGGATTGAAAGCACAGAGTTAACTGGATATACTTCCTGTTTGTATCTGAGAAAAATTATCTACTAATTTTCTGCTGATCATCTTTTAAAGAAAGCTTTGACATCTAATTAGTTATTTTCTTTTAAAATATCATCTTTTGTCTTTGGAGTATTACATTGTCCCTGTGAAATGCAAGAAATCTTGCAGATTTGGGAGCTTTGTGAATGAGGGAAATAATTAGATGAGGTCACCGTGTTGATGTTTTGTACAATGACATGGAACTAACACTCACTTCTTGTTTTTTAGAGAACTAAAAAAATCCTTAATCTAATTAGTTTCTTTTATCTGGCAAGAAAAGATACCTCCTCTATCACTTTCTTGTGAATGCAACACCTTGAAGATCAGAAACGTTCCATGAAGGACTGTATTAGGCTAATTGAAATAAGGCAAGAGAACATAGAATCAGTCTGTCTCTGCTGCAAGCAGGAGTTTGCACTTCAGCCTTCTGGTACTGGCCAGAAGAGCAGCCAAGATGAACATCTCTAAGCACCTCTGAATTGTTTGCTTCCATGCAAAATAAAATTTACATGTGCACTGGAATCAGCTGACAGTGAGTTTGGATAAACTAATTATTTTTCTGTGTAATTTGGTAAAATATAAGTAGCTAAGCATTAAAATAAGGCGGAAAGAGCTGTCTGTGTGAGGCCACAGAAAAGCCTGAAGGCAAATTTGCGTAGAGTTTACACATAATTCTGGAAAACGAGCATTAGGCATTGCACACCCACATGAAATGAAGTCCCAGTTCTAATTTTCCGTCTCCACACTTCAGGGGGGATTGCCACCAAGTGGGAGATTAAATGCACGTTTCCTTACCAGGTACAGCTCCCTTCACCCTCCTCTCCCCTTTCCTCCTCTGTTTTACTCCGGTTTTTGTCCTTTTGCTTCTGCTACTCCTTTTCATGAGCCCATTTTGAGGCAGAGGACTGGGGAAAGACAAAGTGTTGGCTTTCTCTCTCTGACCAGGGATCCAGGTATCCTCTCCCCCACAGTGGACTGGCAGCAGGAGAGCAAAGGGATCTATGAAACCAAGGAGATAAGAGGAGCAGGCAGGGTGGGGGCTATTAAACCTGGTGTCTCAGGGAAGTCTCCTGTGAGGATGTGCATTAGGCAAATCCAAGGGAAATAATGGTAAAAGCTTCTTTCCCAGTGCTGCATTCACTTGTGCAACTGGCATTTCCAGTACATTAAAATGATTCTGTAGTGTTGTGATAAGGATTTAACAACTCTAGATTTTAGCCATGACTAGAATCTGGATGCCTCAAAATGTAATTTTTTTTTCACTGGCTTGGGACAATCTAAAATTCCACGGCAGGCATCCAAATTTAATACAAGTTTCATTTATTGATAGTATAACTTTCAGCTTTTTCTCTCTTAAAGGATGAAATTCACCTCTCCATCAATAAAACTCCACCAAACTCTGAATTTTGTTCGCATTTTTGGTGCCAAGAAAACATAGATTGTGGTTGAGAGGCTAGAAAGAAGCTTGCAATGCCATCAGAGCAGAGAAATGGGTGCAGCAGCATTACAGCTCGAGATGAGGTTCGTGATTCAAACATATTATCCACAGCACAATTGTCCACGTCTCAAATCTGCAGCTGACTTTTGCTCCCACGAAGCCATCTTTCAAACTGATCTGTTCAGGTGTTTCATAGTAAAAGTTGTGGCACGGGCACAGTCCACTAGACCTCCAAAGTCCAAGGGGAAGTAGCAACATTGAGTTAAAATTAAATATATATATATAATGAAAGCAAAGGTTTCCCACTTTCAAGCACCCCCCTCCACCTGCCCCGTGCCTGATACCACTTTCTGGGGCAGAAAGCTCTTGGCTATGGAGGAACTAGTGCTGAGGTGCAGCTGCAGACAGACAGACAGACAGACAGACAGACACTGCCTGGGAACCACTGCCCCATGCCAGGAGCTGCAAAAATACCACAACATAGAAGGATGGCTATGGAATAACAGATTCCTCCTGCTGCTCTGGTGGCTGTCACATTTCACACCATACCTCTCTCCTTTTCACAAGCACTCTGGCTGGATTAAATGGATTAAGAACTGGTTGATAAATATGAATGGAGTTGCAAGTTGATGTGGAAAAAGGTTTTCACTGTTTCTTTCTCTATGAATGAATCATGAATGGAAATTTCTTCAAGTGCATTAGAAATTAATTCCTAGAGACTCTTTTTTTTCTCCTCAGGCTGAAAAACTGAAGAGCCAAATTTTGTAATGGGGGGGGAAAGTGTTTCAATTTATCTGAGAATCTCTTCCTTCAAACCCTGATTTCTAAGTGCAATATGTACTATGTAGATTATTCCAATAAAACAACATAACACGGCAATCTATTTCAACTAAAATTATCTACTTACAGTAAAAAAACTTCAGATTTGATAGTGTGTTTTTGCTGTATCAAATTACTCCATCTGATCAAGTCTCCCCAGTGCTGTGCTGCATACTTTCACTGGTCTAAATCTGAGAAAAAATGATGCTAAGGAGTTTGGCTGCAGGTTTTTTTGTTTGGTTTTTTTTTTTTTGGCAGTTACAGCCTGCTGTCCCAAAGTTTGGAAATGTATCTATTCACTATTTCTAAACACTATTCATAAACTCACAGTAGATCTTACATATGTGGATATGTACATACAAACATTCATGCATATATCAACTTCAGATCTAATTTTATATTGGAAGCACCTTACAAATTCATAATTGTTTGGGTCTAACTGCATGTGTAGGATGGCCAGTCACTGTAAATATGTTTTATTGTGGAATTTTTTCGTTTTCTTTACTCTGAAGGTATGCATCAATTCCTGGCTGAAAATAAAAATACCACGAACATAATCACAAACTTCAGAAAGTCCCTAGCATTTACGAAGAAACTCACCTATTATGAGCAAAATCTTGGGAACTTTTGGTCTGATTTTCTGAAAGGTGGGGCTTATCTCATTGTCCCATATATGAATCTGTTCAGTTGTTTGTCTGTCACCACCCCCATGTCTTTCTCCAATAAGTTTTGCACACTACTGTCAGCCTGATCTGTTAGAAGTCTTAAAGATTGTGAGATAGGGAAAATCAGCAGTAAAGAAGCTGTCACTGACTGCCAGATCCAGTGAAAACTTCTCTTTTCCAAGCTGTGAATGGCATGGCAGAGCTAGGAAGACAAAGGGTAACACACATGCAGGCCAAGTGAGCATCAAACTTGATCCAACACCCAGTGTCCTCTTGAGTGACAAGGATAAACAGAGGTAGGAGACCTGGAGGTAACCATGGACATCACATATGCCCAGGGACAAAAAGGGAAAACACTCATGGGGTATAAGAGAGCAAAAAGATCCTTGCAGCACAGAACACAAAGGCTTCCAGGAAGCCTGGAGGCATTTGGATAACGGGCAGTTTCTGAAGAGAAGGGAAGATTCCAGGTTTTACAGGGAGGAATGCAGGAGATTGTACACAGACCTTTATAAAACTGGGTTTGCTGTTCCTTGGCTCGCAATATTTGCCTGAAGGGAGGAGAGAGGCTGCCCCTTTTTAATATGTCTAAGCTCTCTAGCTATAGTAGTTCCAGGCTTCAGTGGCAAGGCAGTCTACTTCAGGATACATTAGTCCTAGCTGGAAACCAGCACCTGTGGAAGCCTTACAAGAAATCCTTCCAACTGATACAGCAGATATGAAAAAACCTGGAACAATTCAGCAGTGGAAATGGTCTGACCTGTACAGTTTGGCTGGATTCACCTGTGGGATAGCTTTGTAGCTCCTCCTCAGAGTAAGGCGATTTCAGCAGCACAGACCAACACAACCAGTTGTTTGAGGAAGAGGAGAGCCCGTTATAACCTGACACTGGGAGCCTCAGTTTCTACAGCTATGCTTGCATAGAGAAAGCTCTGCCCTCAATGGGGACATGTCTCCCACAAAACCTGCTGGCAGTTACCACCTCCCCACACCAACTTAGCTGGAAACAGAGGCGGCCACGGAGCCTGGAGCAGTGTCAGTCAGCGCATGGTATCCAGGCTGAATTGGTATCAGAAGCCCAACCAGTTCTCTTCTGAGGTTTGCTCAAAACAGTTTTGGCATTAATGTTCTACCCAGGACCAAACCACAGCAGAGATGGAAGGCGTTAGTGGTGAACACGGCCCTTGTGCGGTACATGCTGATAACATGTAAATACAAAATTGAATTCTGACAAGGGATGTGTATGGATGTCTCTCTTCCATATGCTGCCATGCAGGCGGGAATTCAAAGTGCACGGAGCAAGTTAGCTATTTGAAGATTTGGAGTGTGCTGCCTCGCACAGAGCAGCGCTTCAGTGGAGAGGCCAGTGGAGGAAGAGTGAGTCAGGATGTGGATTTGTGTCCCATTAGACAGCCTGCAGTGAGTCCAGCTTGGACACTCAGTGATCTTTCACATCACTGCAAGAACAGAGAGCTCAAGGCAATTCAAGAGTAGCAGCCAATGCCATAGGGGAGCAATAAACCCTCATGCTTGCTTTCTTCCTGGTAACAAGTCTGTGTAGTTATATCCTTAATGTACTTTAGATAGAGTAAGCCACAATGCAATTAGGATGTCCATATGGAGAGTCAGTGCAGCATAGCTAGTACACTGTAAATTCAGATCTTCGCTCACTGAGAATTAATTATCTTGTAGACAAGCCATGTGTCAGTGAAACCCATTTATTACTGTATAGGATATTTGGTCTTTGAGGAAGGCTGGCCTAAAAGAAATGGGGGACTGAAACTATGGTTGGCAAAGGAAATACATTGGTAGGAAACACAATTTTATGCCAAGTCTGTTGATTCAAAACAATCTGGCTTGGTTTTCAAACCCACTTTCCCCCAATACTCTAATCTTGGTCAAACAAAGTAAAATAACAATAAGAAAAAAAGAAATGGGTGGGGGGTTTTGTTTTCTGTAGGAAAAGAATAGACTTTTAAAAGTTTGAATTAAAATCTTAATATGGAAATTTTTCAGTGTATATGTCTCCTGTAAAAATTGGTTCTTCTGTCAAAATAAGGTTTCTATAGAAATTTTTCATTTGGTTTCACTTAAAAACCTGACTTGTCCAAACTTGTATCTGCTATACCTTCACAGAAGTCAACAAAGTTGAACCAGAATGAACAATCATCTTACATGACATGCTTTGCGAGAATGACAGACTTTTCTTCCTCCCTGGAATCAAAATATCACTGGAAGTAAATCTGCATCATCGTTGTACCTCTATAGCAAGAATTGTCTTAAAAATTCTTATGATTTGAAAACTAGGTCCATCAATTGTCTAAAAATTAGAATAAAAAAAGAAAGAGAGAAGGACTGTTGGAAAAAAAAACGTATTTCAAATTTCAGTTATACTGCTCCTGACGTAGTCAGGCTTGGGTATAGTTAATCAACCTTTGTGATGGAGATTGGGTTGTGTGTCTCTTATCTTCATTCTCTGTGATTTTAGAAAAACGTATGCATGTGTGAGGGCACCTCGTTGTTCCTCTGATGATTTATCCTATCTTTGTTGGATGATTTTGTTTCCCACTATGAAATGCAAATTGAGCATGCAGTGCTCCTGCTGTCTGTATAAAGGTTAAAAAGATATAGAGATATATATTTAATGCTATTCTTGCTACTTTAAGAACTGGCTTTGAATGATGATTCTAGCACTGTAAAGATTTTTCACTGTCTAGATTTTCTGATTTTAGTTGGGGGGCTTTTAATTACCTTTCTTGGAAACTTTGCAGTTTCGATTTTAAAAGCATAGCCCAGCTGCTATTGTCTTGGTTATGACAAAAAGTGGAAGCAAAGTTATGAGTATTGAAAATCAGATGAAAAAGAGGTTTTTATATATCCTATGACCATCCTCTGGATCAATCTGAGCACAGATTTTTTTGTGTATCAGCTGATCATATACATTCAATTTTTTTCCATTATTTTGCTTGCACATTCCATGCCAGTGAAATGGGATTTCTTTTATTTTGGTTGGTTTTCATTGCTCCAGAGTGGGTTTCATACCAGTCTTGCTCTTTGCCCTCTCGACAGATAAAGATGAAAAACGCTTACCACTTTCTTTCTCTTACGAGATGCCTACTGGTAGCCTTAATCATGAATCTGTTCTTTGAGGTCTTTTTTCTCCTCTGACTCATTTTAACACTTGCCAGCTTCAAGTTCAAGCAACAAGTTCTGGTTCTCCCAAAAATCATGAGAATCAGATAAGAATTCCTTTCTCCTAAATCTCAATTCTTTGCTTTCTAACTTGTTAATATAATAGGAAGGAAATATATAGTGTGAAGTTAATATATAGGAAGGAAAATACAATTTTTTAGAATGGCCTGAGCATGTTCTTAGGCTGTTTTTTAGCTCATGTGCCGAAGTGTGGCAAAGACAAGCTATAGAAATGAAATCTGGATTCCACATGAACCAAACCGCCCCCCTGCCCCCCATCTTTTAAAACAATTATTTAGCCATTTTTTAAAGTTTAAGCTCAGATAAGACAAATACACCCATTTAATTCACATGCCAGCAGAATTTTGCCTCTAATGAAACCAGGTCAGTGGGAACAGCTTAAACAGAGGGGAGTTTGCATGTCTGATGCAAAGAACCATGCTTGTTGCTTTTCTCATAGCATCGTAAATATTTTTTCCGAGTATAAACTTGTGTATTTATTAGCACCAGGGCCCCTTCCACACGGGGTGCTCCTTGGAAAAGTACCAAGTGAGCAGGACTATTAATTCCAATCAATATGGCACTCTGACGGAGAATGGGAAGCATCCCTAACCCAGTTAACTATGCCCCTGATAAATGTCATGAGAGCAGTGTGTCATCCGTACCTTGCCTTTCTTTATTTCCATTATCCATCAGGACAGGCCATGAGGGAATGCCTGAGAACTGTGTCGTTCCCTGCAATAAGCCACAATGCTAATGAGGCATAACAAATTGAGGAAGTATCATGTATAATCCTGATCCCTCATTGACACTATTACCAGTATAGATTTCAATTCACCATTTGTTACATGCTTAATACAGACAAAGTGGGAGGGTGTAGAAGAATTACTCTTTCAGTCATTGCGTTTTTTAATCAGTTGTCATCCTCCAAGACAAAACTCTCTAATAATTCCCTCTGTTTTTGCTGCTGCTATTTCTCAGCAGGATTTGCTGCTTGTTCTTGCAGGGGGTCAGCCAGACTTTGTCTTTCTCACCGTTTCAATTTCCTACTGGGATTAAGGGTCTAGCATATTTCTGCAACAAATCAACTGAACCTAAGATAAATAAACCTACTGAAAAACATGGCTGTGGTACATGCCTGCGTTTTTGGAGCCAGCTGCAAGTCTGTGTTTTGTAAGGTGTTCCAGAGGGAAACTGAGGCAAATACAAGGTTTTAATGAATTCTCATCAAAGTTATGGCACGTTTTGTAGTTTGTGAGGTTTATTTTTTAGGATGTGAACTGTTTCTTCATATGTTTTTTTTTCCAGTCATGCACTCTGTGATTCCTCCCAGAAAGGGTATTTTGCATTACTTTGATGAATCCCAGGGTACCTGCAGACAATGAATAATAATTTGTCACTGCAAATTTATGACAAAAAACAGTACAGATTTATCTACAGATTGAAAATACTGGATGTTGATCTATGACATTGATTTTGATCGCTCCCTCTTTTTATCCCAGCAGCTCAGTGATGAGTTATTTTGGCCTGTGGAGAGACTCCCTACAAGTTGCTCTTCCCTGAAAACCTGGTCGTACTGATGGTGGATCTCAGGAAGGTGGCCTGTCCCCACACTGTGACCAAAGAGAAGGGGACAAGAGCCAGGTTTTGATACAGGTGGTGAGCAGATGCGCAGTCCGCCCACCTAGGGAGCTGCCCTCCAGGTCACTGTGTCTTCAGTAGGCCCTTCCTCCTCCTTGCTCTGGGGCTGATATCCCCCTGGGCTTCTCCAGCCCCTCAGTTTTCCCATGGGTTCCTATTTCCTTTTTTTGGGGGCTCTTCTGCCTCTTTTTACAGAGGGGTTTTGGAGTCCAGGCTGATGGCTCACCTGAGCAAACAATATTTCTTGAGCAGCATTACTCAGGTCTGGGGGACCCTGGCTGCCAGGAAATCTGCTTCTGCCCCAGAATATTACACAGGAACCAAACTATAATTACACTGTTCCCAGACAAGAAAATAACCTGCAAACCAAGGCACCCAACGAAAAGATTAATCTCTGGTTTAGTCCTTCATTAAAAAGCACTCACAACACTGCAACACTAATATTCATCTGGATCACAGTTTGGCCCCTATGCATGTTTCAAGTGACATGTTAACTGCTGCTTAATCAATAAATAGAGAAATTTTTGAAGTGGAATAGAAATGTCTGAATGCATTTTAAATGGGAAATAGGGTGAAACTTTCACAGAGATATGACAAAATAGAAGAATAATAACAGAAATAAGGTGTTTGACAATGAAGTATAAAGTTATTACTAGCACTCAATTAGGAAGATTTTTATTAGTCACCTCTATTTGCTCCTCATAAATAGTGAAGCCATCTAATACCCCTATAATGATGGCCACTACACAGGAGTATTGTGATAGTCATAGTAAATATGCTGTGTAAGAGAAAGAGCACTTGAACCTCTTTATAAAACCAGATCTGATTAGGAATTGTACTCCAGGCATGCTTGTGTTAAGCTGTGTATATAATACCTGTGTATAATATCTGACTATCACAGTCAGATAGTCACTGTGCTGAGAAGCTTTAGGGTGAAGAATTAGTTCCTGTTTCATTCAGGATTTTATTTTCTGGACAAATGCACCGGTTTGAGAGAAAAGGTATTAAATTTGGCTCAGATACAACTATTTCCATTGGAATGAACTGAATTTGAAAGGTCTTTGATTGAAGTTCTTGACATGCTTTCAGATGATTAAGTGTCACAAAAAGCAGTTACTTTTGATCTCATTAAAGAGCTAAGTGAATGATAGTTTAAATGTAGAATAGCGTTTTCATGATTTAAATTTTTATCAGGCTGTTTCAAATTGAAAGGCTGATTAATTTTAATAGGATTTCTACCATAAATGGGAAAACTGTCAAAATTTTGTTACCAATACATTTTTCACTTGAAATGCTCTAAAGTAAAAAGATACTTAATCAGGTAACTCAAGCCAAATTAGGCCAGTCTGCACTATTAGCTGCTGTCTCATTCATAAGTCTCCCTTAAATTCATTTCCAGGTGTTTATGGACAAGCAGAGATGTTCAAGAAGAAATGGCAGCTCTTTGTGCAAATCCACACTACTTCATTATTCACATTAGCTATAAATTACAGCTAATTTGAAGTCCTGTTTGAAAAACTTTGTTACAAAAACTGTCAGACATTGTATGGAAAAAAAGAGAGAGAGGAGAAAAAACTATCCTAGATTGATGGCACTGAATTTAATCAAAAATGTCTACTGCTTAATAGATAGAAACCTGAAGAAGCTGCAGAATTTTAAGACATGATTTCTCACTTAAAAAAGATGGGTTTCTATCGGCCTGACTGTGTAAGGTTGTCCTCAACTAAGCATAATTTTGACCCAAAAAGGTTAAAGGGTTGAAATAAAAATGCAAATCTAACAGGGTTTGTAGCAGAAAAGGTTCTTTGGAAGGAAATGAAATAGTAAATATCATATTGTTTTCTTCTTACTTTTGTTTACTTATTGGGGAGTTTTGCTTTTTTCCTTGCTTTTCTCCCTACCTTCTTTTTCCTTATTTCAGCGTTTCCTTTTATCCTGAAAAATAACTGAAAATTCACTCTGTTTAGTATGAGTCAATAATCCTGTACCTACTTGAAACACAAGGACCTTTTCTAATTAGAAAAGAGTGGTGTGATTTGTATTGTGCCCTGCATTTGGATAACAACAGAAAATTAATAACAAGTCATGAAAGGAAGGTAATAGGTAGCTAATATGTTTTGTTTTGTAAGATTATGAAGTTGATCAGCTTTTTTAAAATTAATTTTATCACTGACATCCTGTAGCAATAAATGATCAGATCTATTACACATAATTAATTATCATTTATTATTGTACCCACCGTTTGTAATTCCACAGATAATTTCCTATTCATTATGTGCTATGACAGACATTCAGCAAGCATAATAATCTGCGTAGTGTCAGTTTGTAAATACCTTTACACCACCAAGGTAAGCTGAGGGGACTGGAAACCAAAAACCCCAAAATTTCTTCAATTTGTGGTTGAGTTTACATTACATTTGAGATTGAGCCACATAAATTGTGTGCCTCAGTTTCCTCCTCTGTTTTCTGGTAGTAACAAAGCCTGCCTTTCTGAAGGGTTTTGATAATCTTGGATGAAAGGCTCTAAGTACAGAGTATTATTTGCTATAGCTGTGGTTTCCTAAGTCTTTGCTGTTTAATAATGCAGTGTGAGCTGCTGGAAATTGAGAAAATTGGCTTGCAAATAATAAAGGATATTTGCTTCAGCAGCTTTACCTCTCCTCATCTTCTTGTCTGTCATTGTAATGGTAGCTATGAATATGCATCTTTGCTGCATTAGAGCAAGAGTTATTTGCCCTTTCCAAAAAAGCAACAGATTATACTTCAATGTTAACTGAATATGGCATATTTTTTCCCCTTTATTATTTTTTAAAATTAGTTTGGGGAAACTGTGAGATTGAACATAAACTTGCAGGGTCTGTGGACATGAAATTCAATGGGAGAGCAATACAAATAAAACCAGAGGAGACAGAATTTCTCTCCCATGAACTGGAACTACACATTGATGTTCCAACATTTTATCTGTTTGAAACATGGATTTCTACAGCAAAGTAAAAGTAAAATATTTTTTAAATGGCAAATAGTAAAGACCAAATCAGTAAAGCCTGCTGTATATACAGAGATCTGCTAGTTGAAAGGTAGTACAATGTCAAAAATAATTTCAAAGCACTGCTGCGACACATACGAAATCACAGAAGTGAGGCTGGAATGAACTTCCAGAGGTCATCTGTTCCAGCATCCCAACAACTAAAATCCAGTTCCCCACAGTCGTGTCTATATGGAAGATGTTTGAGGATAGCAACTCCATTACCCCTCTGGACAAACTGTTCTGTGTTCAGTCACTCACACAGCAAAAAAAGAATTCCCTAATGTTCAGATAGAATCTTAAAATGCACAGTTAAATCCACTCAGTTTCCAATTGAATGTTAACACCTCGTTGCTGCATTCCCCCCCTCTCTTAATTTTATTTAAAAGTAAAGATTCTCTGTGTAAACAGGTATCTGATTTCCTTGCAGCTACTAGCAACTTGAGCATTGATTTGATTACATAATGGAGGAATAGATCACCCGTTATTTAACAGAAATAGTCTACATACGGCAGGTGGAATTCATTCAGGTAAAGCTTCCAAAAGTGATATAGCTCTCAGCACTCACTTACCCTCAGACGGTACCCACCTGAAATCTTTTTCCTGGTTTACAGGAGAAAGAGGAGTCTCTTTATTGGTTGGGAGAAGCAACATGAAATATTCCCTAAAAAGATTTTTTTGTAGTTTTGTAGACGGGTCAGGGAGTTCAGCTGGCACACAACCCTCAGAAGTTATTCACCCGCCATAAATGAGGCAGGAGTGAGGTGACTCAGGAGAGCTGGTCAAAACATTTTTTGGGTTATTTCTCTGTGCAGACCAAGGAAAAAACAACCATCAAACACTCTGAAGATGTGGTTTTCCCCTTGGTCTGTCAACTCCTCATTGCAGTTTTCATGGTGTCCAGTGCTCAAGTCCTTAGAAATTCAGAGAGAGGAATTTGTAATATCACAGCCCAAAGATGCGATACCCAAGGGGAAAAAGCATCGTCTCCAGGCCATAAACCAATTTTCTTCTGCTCTCAAACATATTGCGTGATTATCCTTGCTGTGCTTCCATGCTCTAAATTTGGCTGGTGTTCTATGAAGGGGAGGCATCCTTTATCTTTCCTGGAGTCTTGAGAGTAGATTTACAGGTCACCATGTGAAGCTGCGCAACTGACATTAACATTCGTGAGAGGTTTGGGTGTGACTTCAGCTCAGTGGGCAAAAAAGGTTTCTCTTGTTTCAGCTTCTTAATTCAAGCACGTTTCTATATTATTTGGCTAAAGGAGCTATGTACTGTAAGTCAATCACATATACTTGAAGGCAGCACAATACTTAAGTCTGGCAAAAAATTATTTTTGACCTGTTTTTAGTCCATACTGGGACCAATTTACAGCAATACAACAAGGTAAATGTTTGTGTGCAGAGAACTTTACAGTCTATACACCCATTGACAGTTTTTTTTCTGTTCTCACACACTCAAGATAATGTGTATCTAAACATATCTTACTTTTTTTTTGTCAGCACCTTCATAACACCGCTTTTTTAAAAGCTAGCCAGCTTCAGCACAGGTTTTCCTTGAAGTCCTAGGAAAAAAAAAAAAGAGAGGTAGAAGAATATGAATGATTTGAAAATGAGATGCTTTCATCTCTTGCAACATTTCAAACATGCTGAAAAATAGATTGCAACACTAAAAAAATTAAGATTTAAAAATATTTAAAATAAGTTCATTTTCTTTGTGCTTGAATGACTCTGCAAAACCTGAGACCTAAAACTCCTTAAAGTACTTGCATCGTAATTTCTTGCTTATGTACTTTCAAAAGAAATCCCATTTTCACTAAAAGTGTGTCAAGTAAACATTTATTTATGTATTTTAACCAAAAGAACTAGAGCAGGCAGCAAGTAGAATAAAAACACCTGCAAATATTTCAGATTTAATTTTTCTTAATTAAATTTCAAATATTCACCAAGAACTTGTCAAAATGTCCCATTCAGCATTACTGTCCAGCTCTGGTTGTATTTTAGAGAATAAGATGTTCAACTTTCCTTCTCTTCTTTAAACTCTTTTTTCAGATTTTTTCTGTTCTCACATAAAGACTGAAGCATCAGTCATTCATTAATTTTGTGGTACAACTTTTGCTGTGGAAGATACATATTTTATTTATAATTATTTTTTCATAGATATATATGCAAATAGATATTTGTATATATGTAAATATATACATATATATATACACACACTTAACTACTACTTTGAAATGGTTCATGTCTTTTCCCAAGACTCTGAAAGCAAACTAAATTAGTGAAGGGGGCTCCTAAAAGAGGGTGGTTAACAACCGCAGCAGACGGGAATTTAGAAAATCAGGATTTTTGGTGGGTTCAGTTCAGACTTTGATTTTACTGTTGGAGCAGTTTTGGCATGTTTTGATTTTGCTTTGTGTCCTTAAATGTGAAGAAGGAAATGTGGCAGGGATGGGTTCCTGAGGTGTTGGACAACAAATGGTAGGTGCTTGAGAATCAGAGACACGATAACTTGGGCAAGGGACTGGTGACATTTTGCCAGTTTGATTTTAACACCTGGCACATCTGTGGCATCACCAAACAGCCTGTAATTTAGCTAAAACATCACAAAGATATTCAGTGTCATAAAAGCAACATTTTATTTAACCTTCTTGTAACAACTTTAAGAACAGTAATCTGTTAGAGTAGGCTGCATGTCTGGCACATGATAGTGGATGAGAATGAGTAATCAAATCTTAAATATGCATTTGTAGCAATATTTCCTCAAAGTTTTTGCAAATATGGCTAAAAAGTATGTGATGGGAAGAAATAGATACATAGAAAACAAAATAAAATTTCATGGTCCTTAACTGGGAGCTGAAAGAGAAGTTTCCCAGTACATTAACAGGTTTTTCTTTTGTTGCTGCACATCACTGTATGCCAATGCAAATAAAACCAAAGCCCCAGTACCGCAAATCTAAGTAACATCTGATCCCACAATAATTAGCACACAAGGTTTAAATAGACAACTTACAGTATTTTATTTTTAATTTATTTTTTCCTGATTGTCTGGGGTTTTCTATGTCTCAAATATCTACTTGATATATTCTTCTGCAAAGTAAGAAGGAGCTAATGATATCTATGACTCAATTCTGTAAGTACAGAAGCCCAAAAAAATTAAGAACCTCAGGAAAGGACTTTTTATAGTACTGAAATCCACACTTTGTGGGTTCTCTCTGTTATTGGCAGATTTCCTAAATTTCCTCCTGTATTGCTGAGATTTATCTCAGTGCTCTTTGCTGCAGTTAACTCAGACATCCTCTCTCCAGCCTCAACCCTACATATCTCCAAAATCCATGAATCCTCAAGAACAGACCTCCAAGGGCTCACAAGGGAGCACATCCATATTCCCTGGCATTGAACACAGCCACTGGATGTGTCAGGGGAGAGAGTGAATTACCTTTGCCTTCACAGAAAACATTGGAGAGGCTCCATCAGGAATACAGGACACATCTTTTGGCCATCAAAATCTGCAAAGATAAAGTGAAGTACAAGAAAGACAGGCAGATGAGGGAAATGAAGAGCACACTATATGAACAAAGATTAATATCTTAATTCTTTCTGCACTGCAAAATGATTCTGTGAGGGTGATGACTCCTTTCTGCCTGCATCTGAAGATAACCACTAGGAGGGATAAAAGCTCATCAGGTAAATGATAAAACTTATACAGTGAAAAGTTGCTTTTGTCTGGCCTGAATAATTTTGGGCTGAAAATGAGAAGAGATTATGAACTCTCAGAGCAGTGAGACTCTGGGCACATTTTTGAAACTGTTCATAGAAACTGATTGCCTACTCTTTGAGACAAGCCATTTAATTGAGCCTGAGGATCCTCAGCCCTTGTCCCTCTGTTACATATACACTTTATTATGATGGTGAGAGAACCAAGATTAAAAAAAAAAGACAAAAGCACTGCGTTTTTAAATGTGTGAATATAGATCATTCTTCTTTCTCAGATTCATAAAGCAAAGGCAAAATCATGTCTCAGATTTGAAGGGTGAAAGGAGCACTAAGACCACCTTTTTTGTCATGTTTTCTTCCAACTACTCTTGTAAGTTTGTGCATATTTGGCTAAATCTGCCTCTTACCTGGGATGAAGACAGGACACCAGCTTTTGCACCATCTCACACTGGTTGGCTGGCATGAGGTTGTTCTCTCCCAGACTTTTCCAGCACTTTGTCTTAGATCTCTACAGGTCTAAGATCTCTATAGATCGAACTGTTGTGCAAAAGTAACCCATTCTTCATAATGTCATGGATTTCTCCATGACATTAAAATGCATATGACCTGGGACATGACATATTCTGAGTTTGAAATAAGTACCAAGTTTACAGCTATACAAGGCTGGCTGATGTGAATTTATCTGCTGAGGAACTGATGAAGAAAATATGTTGGTGGTCACAGCCAGAGTTGGTATTCTGGTTTCTTTCCTAGGTTTTTCATGGACTCACTAGGGTGCCCTCTGGCATGCCTAGGTACATTCACCTTTACGTCTGTAAAATGGATTTGTATTTATCCACCTCACATCCTGTTTCAATACAAAACCTTTAATAGCTGAAGATCTTTGAAGAAATTTGTACTACAGCAGTGTAATGTAGTACATGCACTTATGATAATGGGGAATAACCCTATAATGGGTTAGGGTTTTATTTTAATTAGAAGAAATCCAAAAGAACAATAGTGAATCAAGACACTTTTTAAATTTACTATAAACTTACTAATTTAACTAAGACTAGAATTTACCCCAGTGTCAGATTCTAGAATATTAATAAATAATGACATAAATAGCAACCACAGAATTAAGCAATTAATGAGTTCTTTTTACCACATGAAAGGCCCTGATACAGACCCTTTAGCTCTTGCTAATGAGAAAACCAGACAGTTTCTCCCACAGGCAGTCTGTCAGCTTTCTTCAGGCATTTCATGAATTTTGGTCAGAGCACCCATGACACACAGTAGGTGCACAGTACGGCAGATCCTCTCCTCGGTACAGAAGGATGCCTAAAGCCAGACCAAGGTTGGCCAGCAGTCGAAAACTTTGCTTCACAGTTTGTCAAACTTAGGTAAAAAGGACAAACTCACAGATTCTTTGGAAACATCATTTTTTGGTGCTTTAAGTTCGTTTATATGAGATTTTCCTTCTTTTCCACATGAATCCACTTTATGAGAACAGACGTGAGCAGAAGAAAGCCAGTTATTTGACAACTTAAAATGTGGAGGGAGTTAAAACAGTTTCTAAACAATAATGAAACTAATGTTGACTAGCATTCAATTAATATTTATAACATGCAGCAATATTAACAGCAGAATTAACTTATTTTTGTATGTCTGACAGCTCTCTAGTTGATTAAGAATTGCATTATGATATTTTGCATATTTCCCATGCAAATACAGTGTTTTGCAGAATTATTTTTATACTTAATTGAGGCTTTGTTTCGAAATCACTGTTTTCTCCTGTACTGAAGCTGTAAAGAAGTAAATGATCTTATTAGGGATGCGATTTTTTTCCCTATCACCTTCTCACAAAAATTTATATTTCATATGCTATATATTGCTAGGGTCCTCTGAAGCATAGTGTATACCATATTACAGGAGCTCTTGCTCAGAGATTGGTGGGAAGTCTTCCCACAGCTGTAGATACAAGAACAGTTGTAACTTGAGAGATCTTCTGAGCTCCCTCAAGCATAGAAAACTTGATTGTTTTATGACACTTCAGAAATACACACAAAAGGTGGTCCGTGTCTCAGATGACCGCAGTACTGCCTATTCCACTTTTATGATGCTAATTTAGGGAATAGTTTGAGTAAAGCCAGCCAGAACCTCCTGACTTTCTGTAGGGAATTACTCAGTTAATACTATTTTGTAACAATACTTTGATCTTTAGTAATGCTCCTTCTTGTCTGTTTTTACCTGATGGTAACTAGCATTTTCTAAAGCATCTGTCTGATTTAACTATTGCTGTTAGAGATCCCAAGTTATTTTAAAAAAAATTTACGTATCATGTATCTCTAAAAGTGCTAATCACAGTCTAGTCAGGTTTGTGGAAAGAAGCAGTCCATAGGATGCCTAAGTTCCACAGGAAATCATGGGAACTGGTGTTCAGCCTCATTTCCATTAGACATCTAGCGCATCTTTAAACAGCTAAGAACTTTACTAAAGCTGGTTTTAAGCAGCTTTGTAAAAAGATGAAAGAAAGGGAAGCAGAGAAAGGGGCTGGAGCACCCACCTTAGCTACTCATAATCTACATGGAGTGTTGTGAGCATTCCACAACATAATCAGCTTCCCAGTAACATATGTGCCAGACCAGTAGTTTGCCACACAGCGTGATGAACATTTGGCAGCCTGATACCGTAAGGATGATGTGGCCAAGTCAAAGCAGCCTTTCTGCATCACTACTTATCAGTACAATTTTGCACATTCCACTTCTACAGGGAATAATTTTCATCCCTTTTTGGTCACACCTACTTGGGCTACTTTCTGGTTTCAGTTTTAAAACCATGTAGGGATTTGACTGAGTTATTGGGTTAGGACAATGGCAGCCAAAACCTAAATGAAATATGGCTGTAATGGCAAGAAAAACTAAGAATAGTAACTTACTTCATCCAAAATATAATTTCGGAGGAGGCATGGAAGCCTCTATGACATAAGTCATTTCAAATTTTCCTGGCAAAAGCATGAGTCAATAAACAGCTTCAATCTTGTACTGATTCACTATGATGATATAATAAACTTTTCTTTCTCCCACTCTAATGATTCTATGCTAAAGGTCTGCCCTGCTCTCAGAGAGAAAACAAGATAAAGGTGAAGGGAGACAGAGTGAACAGAGAAGGAGGGAGTTTGCTGGTGGTTTTAAATATTTTTCCACCTTCATCGTGATCTTTTCACTTACATCCAGCCCCGCTTCCGACAAGAAGGAAACGATAAGGTTGAATGTGACCATGAGAACTTATCTCTGTCTCTACTTTCTTACTTTTCTCCTTGGATGAAATTCAGATACCAGGCTGTGAAAAAAAAAAAAAAACATCTTCCTGTTGCCAGCTTTTCATGCACTCCAGAGACAGCAAGGGTGGCAAGTTTTGGACCAATATCTGTATTTTCATGCTCTTTTGGCATTCCTTTTCTTCTAAATAATTTACATTATTTTAGATTCTATAGGAACAATAACTATCAAGCTATTCAGAACTTTCTATTAAAGAATAATAATCAGATTTTCTATAAATCACAGTAAAAAAGCTGTAAGGGAAAAAAGAAAATCACTCAGTTCACCCTGGCTGACAAGTATAAACTCAAAACAGCTGAATTCATGCCTTGCTTTGTCAGAAACTTCATTTATGACGTTGGATAGACTATAGCCTCTTTCCATCTCTGCTCCCAGACTGCAGGATAAGATTACTATGGACATTTCCCTTCTTGATTGCAGTGGGCTGGGTTAGAGGAAACTTTATGAGCCTTATAAGAAATCATAAACACTTTCTGCAGAACAAAAAGAACACCATAATAAAAAATGTACTCAGACTTGTGAGGCAATAGGAAACTACTGTAATGAAAATATATAAGTACCAAATTAAGTTACTGGTCTGGGCTGTAACAGTCTTACCTGTGAAGGCTCTCAAAGCGTATTTGAGAATACAATATGCACAGCCTTGACTTGGACTAAGTGTAGTGCTGCTTTATACTTACAATATGGACTTCTTGTATGTATATCCACCTGTAATTGAATATATGATTCAGTGAACAGCTCCTCTGCACCCCACAGCTTAATTTTCCTCAATATATAGATAAAATTTTTAAATTGTTTTCTTCTGACAGGTGTGCACACTCCCCTTCCCTACACGCAAAAAAAAGGTTGAGCTGAACAATAGTGAAAAATCTGGAGGTCGAATTCTGCTTTGAGCAACACCTGGCACACTTCAGACAGGATTTTCAAAGGAGGTGAGAGGCCAGGCTGTCCACAAACACAGCAGGAGAACATAGCTGGTTACAACATCCCTCTTTCTTCTCTTTTCCCTGTATCTCAGACCAGCTACAGCAGGAATTGTTTTGTGGCAGGCCAGGCAGCAGGCAGTAACGCATCTTTCCACCTCACAGCCCTGCAGTGAAGCAGGCACAACTGGCCCCCCTTTTCCAAAGAAAGGGACTAGGGGAGATTGGCTTAACACAGGGAAGGAGGAGGAAGGGTTATCTCTCTTTAGCACTTAGACTGGGTAAGGGGAAGAAGCCCTTTCCAGTCGAACATACTAACATTTAGGCTATATTCTCATATATACTCCTATTCTCTTCCATAGATGTATAAAAACACATGTATAGTACAGTGCTTATTGAGAGATATTCTGTTTCACAGTTATTTTTATTACTCCCCCACTAGCTTTAAACTGCTTGCAAATGTGCCCCTGATAAATAGGCAGAACCTCTCCTCAGAAGTGGGAGCACATGCTCAAATCCCTTCAGAATAAGAACAAAAATGAAAATAAGTTTCTCACACTACAACTGAGTACTCTCATTCCTGACCCAGAGAGTGGAAGAGGGAAGGGGGAAAGCATCTCCTTTACTGACATTTGATGAGAGCGCAGCCTTCATCAAAGGCTATGCCCTTCACCCAGCTCTCCTCTCCAGCCACTTGCTGGGAATATCTGCCTGCACACACCTCCAGCACATGCTCTGATCTAAATTTGGGAATGACATAGATACAAAGCAGGTCAGCCCAGTACAACCTCATGAGCCCCTGTGCCTGAGCAAAAGCTAGATTTGGAGATATGAAGCTCAGTGGTGAGAAGAGAGGTGCCTCCAAGACACCCTGGCACCTAAGCGAGGGCTTGGTAAATGTTAAAATCTTACTGAGGGGATTTAAGTCCCCCAGCAGTTCCTGTGAACAGCTGTGTCAGTGAGATGTGCCTGTGCCCCATGCTATAACAAGACTTGCTCAAGAAGTAATCAGCTGGTGCTTCCTCCTTCCCTTTTCCCTCATCCAGATGGCACCTGACTGCAGAGTTGTGGTGCCTGCAGGGTAATGTAAGTCCCTCTGCAAGGTCCCCAGCACAGACCTCTCCTCCGGAGACTTAGGAACTGGGGATGGGGCAGGATTTTACACCGGTGTGGCTGGGGCTGCATCTTATCCTCCTAACTGGAGACATGCATCCTGTCCGCCAGCCATATCTCAAAATAATTTTTTTTGTTTCCTGTACCAAAGAGGAGCCAGGCTGGGCAGATGTCCGTGGAGGTGGCAGAGGATGGGGTCTGTCACTTCCCTACGCTCCTGCAGGTCAGTGTCATGGCAGTCATGAGAGCCCTAAACAAACCCACATTTAGCGGTTTGACTACTACCTAAGGAATCCTATTGATTTATATTCTCCCTTTATTCAGGTTCAACGTAGTTGTGGTATCTTTAATAGGTGAAATGGCTTGCATGAGGCATTAACGGCCAAAACTGAGTTTACAGATCACACCTGAGCAAAAAATCCCTCAGGACTGTTAGTTTTTCTTTCTCCCACAAGCAGGGGCTTGTTGCTGGGTGAGAGCAGTGGCTTGGGGGATAGCCATCAGAACGTCCTTCAGGCCTTAACAGAAAGTCCTGGAAACATGAAGAGATTCCCAGCACCTGCTGCCCAGCTCCACGGGACTGCATCTCACTGGAGCACCCAGGCTGAGGCTGTTCCTCTGAACTGACTCATATTTAAACTTTTGAGGTTTCCTCATCCTGCTGCAGGTTGAGGGCAATGTAGGCTTCTCCTTCTTCCAAAAGGAGATGCAGGATGGGACGTGGAGGCCAGGGAGCAATAACAAGTATGGGAGAAATGTTAGCTTCAGGAAATTGAAGAAAGCACTTAGGTCCCTCTTTGGTCATGTTTTGAAAGCAAAATGAAAGAGGCAGGCTCCTGATTTAAATTGTTTAAGAAAAAAGAGAATTAGTAAGAAAAGTGCACTGTGTATACAAAAAAAAAAAAGTCTAAAATTTGCCTGAATGTAAGTATGCAAACGAGTTCAGAGTTTTCCAAATATGGACTTGGTGCGAGTCAGAGGGGCATGAGCCAGGTCTCATGAGTAAACAAAATAAAAATACCAGAGGGAATGTTTTAATAGCTCCTTTTAATTCCCAGTTCAAATGGATTCCTTGCTTCATTTGTTCAAGTGAAGCCATGTCGATTTGGTGGCTGTTAGGGGTTTGTCTTACTGAATACATCAGGGTCTGATCCCCGGCTGTATTACTGTGAGTGTACAGCAGAAAAATTCCCTGGCTCCAGGAGGGTAACAGGAAGCCTGCACACCAACAAGCAAAAGAACCAGAACCATTATTCCCAACAGGCTGTTTTGGAAATAAACATTTTAACTACTGGAAAATCACCGCACCTCTGGCCATTGTGAAAGGTTTTGCTAGGACCATGCAAATCTTGTATGCTGAACTTTCCCAGAGAAGTATATTAATCTGTCAGCTAAAGGAGTTCCAAAAAGGAATGCTGACAAGGTGCTGAACATAGATTTGGGATGCTCATATTCAGCTCCTGGCCTGGGTCTATTGCTGGACCACAGCAATTCCAGACCTGTCTTTTCCCGGCATGGTGTGTCAGTTTCCATACTCAGACACTGGAGATGATGCAGCTGTGTAAAATGGTTGGACATCTACTAACAGGAGCAAATTTTAGCAACAGTGGTGAAACCGATGAACTGCTGCCTTCTAGAAATCTCTCCGCTATTGGATCACTAGATGTCTGTGTGCAGGTCAAGGAACTTTGCTGGTCCTCAGTGCAATCTCCTGCCAGTTGGACACATACATTTTACCCACTGTGCAGAGGACTAGTAATAACAAATTACATTTTCAAAGTCCCTTGGAGATATTAAGTACTGAAAGTGATCATTCAAATCACCACAAAGGGCCAGAAAGTTGACCACAGGCAGCTAAAATTTGAGGTACCGATTCTCATTCAAATTACTGCCCTTTTTTTTAACTTAAATGAATTTTAGTGACCAAAACCTGACTGAAAAGCTATTACTTGTGAATTGTAAAACCACCTATGGTTTTTAAACCTGATAGCTCTCTTTTTTCCATGACTGGTTGACTAACTTCCATTTTCAGTGAAATCACTCCAGGGAGCTATTCTTTCTACCTGGCTCTATGCCTACTGTCCAGTTGTACAGAGAGACATTTAGCTAGTAAAACCAGTGCCATTTCTTTGAGGTTTCTGGAGAAGGATATGTAGAAGAGAAGAAAAATGGCCCAGTGCCATGAACTACTGCTCAAAACTCATAAATAACATCTTCACCAGGACCTACAATTTAAAGAGGAAGGTTAGCTGTAGCAGTATGAATTATATTTTGTCTCCACCCCGCTCTAATATCCTTTGCTCCTCAGACAGCTTTTTACCAAGTGGACAGGTAGGTTTGTAATGGGAGCAGGACTCTGTCTGAGATCCGGGTTTTACTTCCAGAGCTGGATGAATGTGACCAATTTATCCCTTTCTTGCACTAATTTGTCTGCTGGCAAATCACCAAGCAATTCCCAGCTAAGAAAATGTCTCGTAAGATGACATATAGGGTGAAATAGAGAGCAGTTCCTCCCTCAATATAGCTAGAGATTATGAAGTCAATGATAAGCCTTTTAGGTGGAAAATAAAATTCAGCCATCTAGAAGGCAGCTTCCACCTTGTATGTACCTCCTCAATGGAAACATTTAATTTGCATGGCCAATGAAAGCCATTTTAGATGCAGTTACGTCTTGTAGAAGGCAGAGCTTCATTTGTTGATGCATTCTGAAAGAGATCTTACACTGAAAATTTTACCTGTGTATTCATAGTCGAGGGGCTTCTGTGTTATATAGACAAGGGTAGAAACAGCATATGTGAATAAGTCCAGGTACCTTGGATCACTTCACAAACAGGATTCAAACTTGGCATTAGTCCTTCCAACTTGTGAGTGCCCTGATCTTGGGGAGATTCAGTACCTTGATGGCAATGCTGGGGAGAGCAAAGTGTCTTCAATGAGATATGCTCAACAAGCAGCAGATCTAAACCAACCAATAAAAAATGTGGCCTTAAGCCTCTGCCATCTCTGCAATGACTCTGTGCGCTGGGGAAAAAGTATTGTTGTGCATTCCAGGATCAAATGCTAGTTTTGAGGGTTTCAGTTGTGGTTCTCAGGCTGTGGCTAGTCATATAGGCTCACAGTTGTGCTAAAAATCCCTTGTCTTCAACCTCCTCCTGGGTGAAGTCCTCTGAAAAAAGCTCCGAAATTTGCTGTGGGCACAGATGAATAAGTAGATCTGACTTTCTGGGAAGTTTGTTTAGCATAGGACTGCTGAACTCAGCCACAAGGTTATTTTAAGAATGGGCACAAGGTGGGCAAAGTCAGACAGATAACACATTCTGTCTTCCATTTGGAAAGCTCAGAAGCCAGTCCTTTCCAATGCTGTTACTTTTTCAAGTGGTTGTGGCTTTGCACATTTCTTTACTACAGAACAAATCTAATCCAGCGAGAACCACTGGATCTGCAGAGAGCACTGGAAGAAAGGTGATGGAATGATTTGACCTCAAACCAGGAAAAGAAATATTTCAGGATGTTTCTGGCAGGAATGACAAAGAAAAGAAGATCTCAAGAACCTGAAACTGCTTTTTGCAGGGATCTCAGTTTACATTTTCTCTGTTTTCTTTTCCCAATGACTGGACAAAGGGACTTCCACCCCACAGTCTGCCTGAAGATTTGATCGTAGCCAACACAGTGGAAGTAGCATTTCATTCCCAGATGCTGCCGAACAAGCACAAAAGTAAGCTAGGATGGAAGAGTCATGAGGACATGAGTCACTAAATTCTTTCAGTCCTCATTTCAATTACTTTCTGCCCCTTAACAGGAAAATAGCTACCTCAGAGTAAATGCAGGAACATCCATGAACATATAGAAAGCTTGGAAGACCACAAATAATATTTAAGAAATATCTGCTGATTTAAAGAAATTACATATTATTTCTTGTGTATTTGCTTATAGAACATAATAAAGAAAAATTCTATGTCAGCTAATTCAACCCAGTTCAATTACCTATATTTGCATGGTGCCCCAGTAAATCCTGCACATTCCTTTTTCCAGACCCACCCCACTGGTGCTGACAGGGGAAGAAATGGTTCTTTGCTGTCTCTACTATGAGGAATTCCTCACAGAGCTGAGGATTAACTGGGACTCTTTCAAACAGATTGCCTTTTCTTTAAATTGATGTTAGTTAAACAAAGCTATCTTTTCCTATCACAATATTTATGCTTGCTACTGGCTCTTCTCTCTCCAAGTTACTTGCTAGTACAAGGTGGTGATCAGAAAGGAGGAAAGTATGTTTTGAGACTCATTTATGAAAGAGAATGGAAGAAAGATGAAGTAGCATTAATTCATCTTACAATGTTTTCGTAGCAGAAAAAAGAGTTGGCAAAAAAGTGTATTATATAAGCTCAGTCAGCCAGCTCCCAGGGTTGTACTGCTATTTGTCCTAGGCCAATTATATTTTACATGATCAACACACTCCATAATTAAATAATTAATTTGTTTCTTTTGGAAACCCTATAAAACGTCATGGACCAGAGAATATTTATCTTGCCTCTGTGATTCCTGCTGGAGAAACAGCTGGTTCTTTTTTCTGCAATCAACATGAAACCTGAAGGGGCCCAAATTCAAAAGCAATTGTATTTTATGTCATATATGTGCATTACAGGCTGACAAATTAAACGTGTTGGAATATGTGATCCCACCTTCCCTGTACAATTTATGTTGATTGTATTTTTGGACAGCCATGGAAAGAGCTGTTGCAGCTTGATAAAAGTTGTTTATCCATCAACTCCTGTAACTTCTCCCCAGAGTTTACAATAACAAAATAGTTGTTTTAACATAAAAGCTGCTGCTGTACTCTGCTTCCCTTCTACAGGGGTTATTGCCAAGGAAAACCCCAGGAAATGTCTCTTTATATGTACCTTGTAGCAGGTCCTTCAAGCTCTCTCAGGCTTCATCTCATTTTGAAAGAGAAACTTGTTTCTTTCAGAAACAGCTTTTACTTTGAAAACAATAGAAGACTTCTGTGAAAAAAGTCCACAGATGCAGATTCTGGATGGTTTAACTTTCCACTTCTCATAGAAGATCCCTGTTGATACTGAATCTTTGCTATTTCACAGTGGTATCTCTATTGTTCATATGCAATAAGGCAGGTATATTTGAGCACATTAATGCCCTTTTGCTGCTGTAGTAGCAGAGCTGGAAGGTTACTCTGGGTAGGACACCCTGTGGTTCCTCTGGTGTCACTGAGAGAGATGTTGACAATTTAGCAAACGGGAACATTTCTTGTGAGCTTTCTTTGAATCAAAATCCTTTCCCTAGACTGTGCTAGGAAGCTCAAATAGCACCATGGCAATGCTCTCAGTAATGCTTCATGTATGTGGATATAATGTCAGGCTGCTACAGGTACTGCCTTTGGGAAGAACAGAAAACCAAACGCGCTTAAGTCTTCGATAAGCATTGTCATGTATGAAAAAAGGCAAGTTTAGCCTTTCCCAATCCTAACACTTGATCTAAAAATTCATAAGAGTTAATAACAATAAAAAGTAATAACACGTGTTGGGGCAGCTATTGGGATTACTCCACTATCACTTTGCACTATCCTCCCAGTCATCAAAAACTAACTTAAAAATTTCATCTGCCTTCAACAATGTGCTGAGGTATGAAACAATGCAGCCAGGGCTTGTCTCCTTGCAAAGGCTATGTCTCTGGGGAGAGTTGGGAAAACCACCTTATGAGTCACTTTATGAGTCTTACAAGTCAGTTCCAGGATGGATGATTACATTTGCCGATGTAATGCCCATTTTCAGTTTCTGTTGTGTCATTTCTCCCTTCTAGTATCTTCTGCTTTACTATAGAGAGGTTACAGTGTTAGGGAAGATGTGGAGATAGATAATTGCATTCAGATAAATGCGTAAGTCAGTTTCTTAGCTTTAGAAAGCATGTAAGAATTTCTTGTCTACCTTTCTTCTCCATGTATCTATTCAGATCTCTTAAGTTTACTGAGAAATCCCCATGATTTTGCTGCAGCTAACCTTCAGCAATGCAAATTACATGCAGATGAGTTATCTGTAGTTAGGCCTCAGCTGGAAAAAAACGCCTGGCTTGCTTGCTTCAGCCCTCTGCCCTTTCTCAGATGCTCTGATGATGCCACTGCTACTGCCTCTTCCCTCCCTCCCAAGATACTCGTCACCTCCTTTCCACTCCTGCCAGATCTGTGGTCTGCTCTGGTACATCCAGAGCTGAGCCAGACCCAGTGCACCCACCCAGGCCACGGTGACACCCTCGGAGAGGCTAGGATAAGCCAGTACCCCATTCCCCTGGGGAGCTGTGCGAGACTGGGGTCCAGCCCCACGCCCCCACTGCAGTGTGCTCATGCTTCCCTGCTGAGCTGCCTCACCGCTTGGAAAATACTTTGCCAGGGAGTTATTGGAGATGAGACTTGGCCAAGGATCTCAGCCATCTCCGCCTACTTGCAGCTGCAGGGCTCTACATCAGCTCCCAGCATCATATAGCTAGACCACAGTGCTCCTTGTTTCCAGCCTCTAAACTGTACTAAAAGGGAGCTAAAAATACCTTAAATACTTTCCTAATGTTCCTTTTCCACATAAACAACTTCTGTGGGAGGAAGCGGCTTGCACATTTTTGTCTGGTGGGGTGGTTCACACTAAGAAAATATTTAAGAACGCCTATATGAGACCATACTAACTGATGAACAAATCAACTGCCAAATCTGTGCTAAAAAGAAGAAAACTATGTAGGCCTGTGCTGCTGAAGTTATAAAAGGTTCTTGAACTCTACAAGTAACTTTTAGGCCATCCTATAACTGGAAAACTTTCAGGAGAGGTAAGTGGAGAGGTAAGAGCTCACACAACCACTACCTCTTGAGAGTCAGCACCCACTGCTTACGTGTGTTAGCAGGGACCGATGGAGTCTCAGCACCTTTCAAAATCAGGCCCAAAGTACCTCAAGTTGGTGTTCAAAAAGCAGGAATAATTTCTGCAGTTTTTTACTCAAACAAACACCAGTTTCCCAAGTAAGCTTTGTAAGCACAAGAAAAATGAGCCACTCTTTTGAGAATTTGCAGCAATAGTAACAAAGGTAACTTACCTAGGCAGGGCACTAAGCCAGCATTCCTACCACCTATAGAATATCCCTCATCTCATCCTCAGGCCGTATGTTTCAGCCAGTCCCTGTTAAGATTGAAAGACTATAAAATAATTGCAGCAAATGTTAAAAATAATGCTGGACTTCGTGTTACTGTCAGTAACACTTCCTGTAACCATTCTGTATCATCCAGAATTCTTGCTGATGTTAATTCATAATATAGGCAAACCACCAGATCCTTCACTGAAATCAATGGCCACATGCTTCTAGATTTTAACGAGATGAAGTGTCTTTTCAAAGTATATTTAGAGAAGGTGTTGTTTTGTTTTTTTTTTTTCATTTAGGACCTCAACTTTAGAGGGTTGAGAGAATACTCATCTATTCTGCTATATTTAGCTCATCAGGTACAGTCATTTTTCTGGAAGAAAATCAGGCCTATTTCACCTTGCCCATTTGCAGGGTAAGCTCCTCCAGAGCAGCTCTGCCAGGCAACTTGTCCACGTTCCCTGGTAGTTGTTCCAAGTGACTGAAAATCTCAGTCCTCTGGTGGTTCTTGGGAACCCATTGAAAACAAGCAGCTCCTTTGTTCCTGGTCTCACTGGACACTCATGCGCAGCTCAGCTGGCAGCAATCAGGCAATGTGGTAGAAGCACACATACACTCAATTATTTTTAGCACCTCAGGAGGGATTCTCAGACTAAACCTTGGAACCAGAGTGGCAATATATGTGGGGACGGCATGTCCTAGTCATGCCTGTATTGCACCCTTTCTACACAGAGAACACAAATCTCCACAAAACACAAAGCCATTACCAATAAAAAAAAAAGGATCTTTCCACAACATCTTGAACTATATGGTCCATTTTTATTCCCCAAATCATTCTCATGGCTAAAAAAATCTTGATGTATTTATTCTAACATCTATCAAATGTAAAAGAAACCAGGAAGATCTATAATCTTGTTCTGAAAATCAAGAACTTAGTGATATAGTAAGGCTCTAGACAAATAGGTTTTTCCTGATTCAGATGTGTTTTAACAACACACCTTGGGTACTCTCAAACACACCAAATCCAGAAGTTACCACTGGCTGACCAGTTGTTCACACTTCTTACAGCATTTAAGTTCAGTCACACTGTCTGAAATGACTTCTTAAAGCTCTGAAATTTGCCTGTTCCAGTTTAAGAAGTGCTCACAGAAATTAATGAGGGCAGTAATACCAAAAAAGAGAAACAGGCAATCTGTTACAGTACACAGTTGTTCCCTAAATTAATATCTGTCCATGACATAATAGCAGACTTTTGATAGGATTTAGCTACTTGTATAAAGTAGCTCATTCCCTCTGTGAATGATGGAGTCTCTATCCACAAAATCTCCTGTTGGCTACTAGTTCTTGCATTTTAAACGCACATGGGTTGACTTTGTTTTTCCCAGCAAATCTGCTCCATATTTGAAAGTCTGCTTTAAACTTTCCTGGGACTTCAAGTTTTCACAGCAAGAAACAGCAAAGCCTTTTAAGGGATCGAGTTCTTAAGGAGACCTCCTCATCCTGCAGATGGGGGTTTGAACTGGGATGGCATTTTGGAGCATTCCTCTTGGATTAAGCTTTCTCATACAATCCTCAGAAAAGTTGAGAAGAAAACTCTGACTTTTCCCCAAACACCCCACAACTCAGTGGTGGTAAGTGGTATCCACCGAGGCTTTAGTAAGTTCAGATTTAATTCTCCCCTCTGTTTGGGAAGGCTTGAACCCACACCTTCCACTGTGAATTCTCTAACCAGAGGACAATGTCGTATACATGAGGAGGGCTGTTGCAAACTTCTGAAGCGCTTCCAGTGTGTTTGGACTAATGAAGCATTCGCTGGGCCAGAGAGAATACAAGTGACAGAACAATCATGACACCATTGCCTCGTGATTAGGGCGTTCCAGAGGGAGGAGACCTAAGTTTTGTTCCTACTCTAATGGCTATTTAATGTTCTATCATTAGATTATATCATTTTATGTTGATACTCTTTATATTACATATACACACATGTATTCAAAGAAAATGGAAAACAGTCATTTAAGTGGGACTGGGACACAGGTTTCTTCCTCTAACATCCTTTTCAGAGGGTGACATAATTACTGGCCTATGAAGTCATTCTTTCACTTTCTCTGGATGATTAGCATTTAATTATTGTAGCCCACGTTAAACATTTTTGATAGGAGGACTTCAGGCTGTGCTGTTACCTGGCAGTTCCATGGGTTCCATGGGTTGAGTGCCTCCAGGTCAAGGTATTTTCACCCCCCTGGCTCTTCAGCAGTGCCTGCTTCGTGAGCGGACCTTGGCAGTTCCCATCCCCAAACACCTCCTCTCCTCCCATGGTGTGTGAACAGCACTTCACAGGCCATCAGGGAACCTAACACAGAGCTACAGATGCCATTTTATTGAATAAGTGTTGGATGTTATGGCGCCTGGGCCCTTTTCTGCATCCAGCTGAAAGCTACCTGCTAAAGGCCAGTCTACTAAGCCAAGCAGAGTCCTAAATTCTGGACCAGACTTCCTTCTTTTTCTTTGATTTCCCAGTTTAAGCAGATCTGTGTCTAGCTAATAAGCAGATGGGCGAGTTCAGAAGAAAACTGAAGTGATAATGTTGCTAGGAGTTTCAAAATTATTTTGTAATGGTTGCAGTGTTTTAGGGAGGGGTATTTGTAATCATGCAGCTTTATGATTCATGATTGATATTATGAGGCTGTCAGGCTGAAAACCGTCCAGTCTTTGCCCTAGCATGGACTTTTATAGATGGGTAAGCCAGGAACAACTGGATATCAATAGGAAGAGGCCTTTGGACAGTGGATAGTTACTAAGAGCAGAAAAAAAGATATCAAGTAGTGAGTGTGGCTTTAAAATAAATGCTTCACGGGACAAAGGCCATGGACATAAAAGTTAACAGAATAAAACCAGACCTTCAAGTCAAGAACGCAAGACTAAAGGCAAGGTCCTTCTATCAGTAAATAAGGCACTGCCACAAAAAATAAAGGCACATCAGCAGTGTTAACTTCAGCTTAAAGAATACGCTGTTGTTGTGTTGCAGGAGAGAAGTGGTGAAGCACAAGCATGGGTGTATTTTTTGAGCTAATGAAAACAGAGTTAAGTGATGCACATGACTGTTCTGCAAAATCTGCAAGTTTTTCTTCCCTGCTCCTACTTTGTTTTGGTTGAGGGAGTCTATCACAGCAGGTTCATGCCTTCTGGAGGCTCTGGGATGTATAGTGGTGTAAGTGATTGGGATGGAGGTGTAGAACACCACAACATGCATACAAATGTGTAGTAGCCAGACTGTCGATGCCTATTCTCAGAAGAAAAGCAGTAGAGTATTCTTCTGCTTGAGGATCTATCCCAGAGAACCAAAGCCAGAAGCAGGGACTGAATATTGGTCACTCTCTGAAAACTTCAAACTTTTGTGGGTCTGGCCACCAGGACTCTTCAAACAGGCAATATAACTTCCTTTAAAAACTGTGAAAATGAGGTCTTGAATGAACTGGAAGTAGGGCATGGGCTACTTGTGCTTCCCTCAGCTTTGATACACACATTTTTCTCTTTCTTTACTTGGCTTTGTGAGAGCTATGAATCAGCCCTGCTATGNGGGGGGGAGGCGGAGAGAACATATGTCTTCCTACATCCCTCATGGTGAATGTTAACAAAACTGCCTAATGCCAATAAAAATCTATACATAGACACGTAGACATACAGACATCTTTTGTAATTGAAAATTTTTATGTAAAACTTCAACTTAACAAATCCACTGCAAAAAGATCTCCATTCACTGCTCATCACGGACTGCTGCATCTTCCTTATCTTCCAAAATGTAAAAAAGATCTTAAAATATCAAACTATCTCCATGCTAAAAGGATAATATTCTTTTTCACTCCAGCAGATGTTGATTATAGAACATTTTTCATTACATATTGGCTGAGTTAGATTTGGTGATACTGCCCCTGACACCTGTAAATCAAAGGAAAGATGTGCAGGGCTCTGCTGCTCTGACACCTCTTTTCTGTCACATTTTCACCTGCTCATTGTGTGAACACCAGCTGGGTGCTGCCAACACAGCTGGGCTCAAAATCAGTGCTAATCTGAGCCAGGCACGGATCCTGCCTCCTTTCAACAGCATTTGGTCTTCTGGCTCTGGGTCACTCCTCCAGTCCTAATCCTGCGCTCAGGCCATACTGCAGGGATTTCGGTTCTGGGCTGAGCATGGATTGTCCTTGGATCTGCATCCCTTAATACAGTTTATTTCTAATACTATGGGAAAGATATTTCAGTAAGTGTATCATGAAACAAACTCCTCTGCTTTGGAAATTACTTTTAAATATCATACATAAAGAAATTATTCACTTTCATCTCATCGATCTATTCATAAACTAAAAATTCTAGAATGTAGCACCTATATAAAATAGCTCTTTTAAACTGTGTAGAAACCAGACCTAACATGAACTCACTGTAGTCAGGAGCCTTTTTTTCTTAGTGAGTGCACCCTGGATGAATCTTGTGAGAAATTTTACAAGTACTTTCCCACCTTACCTCTCAGACACATGTGCATGCACACATATACACACACATTTACCCCCCCCCTTTTAATTTTTTTTAGATGCAAATTTGATGCTCATTCAGGCTATAGGACTCATAACCCTAAAAGCTTAAGAAAAGGGAGTTTGACGTTCTGGCCCCTGACCAGCCTATGGATTTTTTTTTTATTACAGAAAAATTTTACCAGACTCTCAGCCAAAATAACTTCATGTACATTTTGTTTAAGGATTTGCTGTGTTTATCTCATGAGGCTGATAAACGCTGCTTTCAAGAACCTTCCTATTGTCTTCTTTCACCTCGTTCATCTGAAAGTCAGGACTGATATAGGGCAACATCTCACAGTCCCTCCACCTACACTGTAGCCATGTATGAACAGTCTTTAATTTCTTCATGCAGAAAGGAAAAAGCTTGTCTCAAGTACAGCAAGACTCTTGAATGCAGAATCTGTCTACCAGAATTTAAGAATAAAGCTCATTTATTATAAGTTTTACCAACACCAGCAGCAAGCATATACTATGTTTCCTGTCATGATGACCTTTATCTTTGAGTAAGAGAGCAGCAAAACAAGAAAAGAACAAATACAAAGTTCCTAGAGGAGAGCACAACATGTGCTCTCTGCAGCACATTACAGGACAAGCTGTAATAAAAAGCCTTGAACAAAGACATCACAAACGCAGATGCCAGGGCAAAAGCAGATAAAGCTAAAGAAAGAAAATATAATCATTCAACCTACCACATCCTCTGAAACAAGTTTCCTTGTTAGACAGCAGTTTTGGGATTTCCAGGAAGTTTAATGCCATTGTTTGTGGTAAACATCAACCTGGACACAGTTTTGTACTGGTGGAGGATTTGTTGTTCCAGCGATTGTTGCTATTGTTTAGAAAAACAAATTTGGAAGAGATGAAACAGGTCCTGGATCTGTGCTGTCACTGAAACAGAAGACCATTGTTGAAGGGAGGGAAATAAAGGAAAACACAGAGACACAAAAAGCCACAAAACTGTAACAGTAATCCCAAAGACACTGGCAATAAGAGGAGAAGCAGGCACAAGAAAAAGTCTCAGAAATAAATTAATCTCAGATTCAGAATTTTCCTCTTCTACCAATTTTTGGTGGTGTTTTTTACTGGTAGCTTTCTTTCCAGTGGAGAGTGCTCCACATGAAGCCTGACATTCAAAGTATTGTTTTAATATTGTTCTCTAAAACAGAGAAAAGCACTTCAGTAACAAAAAGCTGTCGTTGTCTCAGTCAGGAGACAACATATCACACCCCTTTTGACAAAAGGCAAGAAGCTGAAACAGAGAGCCTAGCAAGGCATGCCCTGCTGCAGTTAATTATTCTTTAGTTACCAATAGCACAAGCCTTTGCATGCAATGATATACATGATGTACAGAAACTCTCCACAAGGCCAACTAATCCTACATCTGGTTGCCCATTTTCAAGATTAGAGCTCAAGTTCTAATGCTCCTTCATGAAAGCTCTCTCCATTCCAAGTCTGGAAAAAGTCATGCTGACGTTGTCACCAAATACTCCTCTCAGGCTTGTATAAACTCACTACAATCTACTCTGTTTGTAGCAGAGCCTGGCTTCCTTTATCCCCTGGAGCAATTAACACAAACCTTTTACTGCTGGGGGTGGGACAGGTATGTGAAAAACAAGGATCCCGAGTAACCTGATGTCCAAGAGTACCAGCTTGAAATCAGTCTTTGCCACAACCTCTTCAGCACTTCTGAAAAAAATAAGCTACATTTTTAGGTATCAAATGGTGAATTTCAGACACTAAGTTCATGATGCCTTTTTTCTGGACCTTCAGCCAGTGAAATGCTGAATTCAACCATCAATTATCACACTGCAGCCCCTTGGACTTGTGGAGGCATTTAATTGAACTGCATGTGCAGAAAATCTTAAATGTGCACTACCGGGGAATTTAAAATTTCCTTACATTTTGCAGATAACTCCAAGCGCAGCCAGTCTCTAAGTTAAGGTAGAACAGATTCCTATGGAAAACTTGAAAGCAATAGATTTACATTCAGCTAGAAAAAAAAAAGCCCATGGACTGTGATTGAGTTCATTTTTCACACCTACTCAATGTCAACACCTGTTTAACTGTAGTTTTTTGAAAAAGCAATGACTTACTCTAACACTGCTGTAGAAGTACTTTATTTCTACATAAATGATTTATTTTAATTTTATTTCATATTATTCAACATAAGCTATTTCTAGTATATATCTATTATGTACTGTGGGTAGAAAGAGAATCTCTGATGAACACATAGCAGTGAATTCTAGAGAGGCAGATAATTTCCTTCACTTAATAACAGTTTTCTTTCCTCTTGGCTGAAGACTTTCATAACTAGCACCATGCCAAACATTCAAAGATTGGATTATGGCCTGTCGTACTTGATTATTTTTGTCAGCATGCTGACCCAGGGTGCCCTTTTCTTGTGTTGTTCCTTCTGTTTCCATTTTTCATGTCATCCAGCTTTTCATCTTGTCAATCAGCTTTTGACTTCCTGATTAAAGTGTCTGTCACACGAGCAGCCTGGTCTCCAGTCAGTTGTTTAATTTGTTCCTCATGGCATCCAATTGAGTTATTCATCTGGCCCAGCTGTTCCCAAGTGCTTCCAGCATCACTTTTTCATGTGTTTGGGTTTAACCTCTGTATCTATGTACAACAGTGTGAATTGTTCCCTTCATTCTGTTGATTGTGGATTGCTTTGCCTTTGTCTAATGCCTTGACATTAGAAGGCTGCTACTGTATTCTATGGTTTAACCAGCTGAGAGAAAAGCACTATTTCACCTTGGTGTTATGGGAACAAGTAAAACTAAACACACTAATTCTCAAGTATTATAGCAGGCCCAATCTTTAACAATTAGGAACACGTAATGGAAAACTCTGGTCTCAGGGATCTGAATCCACCCAAAAAATAATGTTTACGATGCTTGGCAGGAGGAGAGAAACAGTACTTTGCCAGGAATTTTTAGCATTCACTTGAAATCAGTTTGCTTCATTATCATGAGAGATGTTCGCTCAGTGCCAAGTCTAGGCCTGGTATAACCCAGCCATAACTCCCAGTGACTTATGTGGGAGTTGCACAAAATCTCAGCGGGGCTAAATTTGGTGATCTGACTGAAGTCGTACAGGCATCCTGTTGGAACAATGGAATTTAAATCAATTCAGTGTCATCACAATAAAATGCTCAAATCTTGTTGTGTTGCTTTAATTGCTGCTTTTCAGCAAGAAGAATAAGCACTAAATTCTGACTGTACTCCATTATTTTTTTCACCTCTGGAATAAGAACTCTTATGCCTCAGTTTCCCTACTGTACATAAAAATGCACACATTACCTCGGGATGAAGGAATGATTGTTTATTAAATAAGTTGAAGCTGAAAAATGCTGAGTATCATTATTTATGATTATTAGAAGCTAATCTAACTGAGAAGAATGCTGTATTGGTTTTGAATTATGTATTACGGGGGAGGAAGATGTTGTGTGACAAAAAACTTCCATCTTTTTATGGAAGTCAATTGAAGTCCATGCCATAAGGCACATGTTGATTGTTCTAGGGTTTCAGAAGAACTCCTTCTTCTCAATTCCTCTATTGTTTCATCTTTTTGCCATGTCTTCTACTGCATCACAAAGTATTGCCATCTGCTACTGTCAGGATGACTCAATTACCCTTGTCATATAAGAAATGCTCTGCTTTAGTGCAAATTTATATTGCATTTACAGAAGATTTATCTGATAAAAGTATAGAGCAAAAAATTTCATCTCAAGCTGGGTAGATTTTCAGCAGACTGGAGCATTTTTTCCTGTTTTTCTAACACCAGCTTCTCCACAGACATACCAGGATTCAAAGTGCTGATTCTATAGCACTGTGAGTTTTTAGCAGAGTTTTATATACCAGAAGAATTTTATTAAACCAATATTAGCTCATTCAGGTCCCTGCTGGATGTCTGTCTACATCATAAGAGCCGCCAGCTTGACTGGCACTCACTGGCATCCCTGTAGAAACTCTCGGTGGGGAAGCCAAGCCCTGAATGGACCTGGGTCCTGAAGTGCCCTTTCATCCCTACAGGTGGTCCTGGAGCTCAGGAGCGAGATACTTTCTTGGAGCAGTCCTATACCTGTTCTGGGGCTAAACAAATTACTTCAGCTTTCACCACCTTCAGACCAAAACTTTTCAAGAGTCTTACTTTTTCCTTTTCTTGTTCTCTCTCCTTTTTTCTTTTTTCTCAAATAAACAACCTAAAGTTGTGTTTGCTTATTAAGAAAACCTTCTGATTGTAATTTTGCGTTTATTTGGAAAACGAAAGTGTACAAAGGATCAGGAAGTATCTCTAGCAGCATTTGGGACTTGAAGCCATGATGCATCTAAAAGATTCCTGCTTTCCTCTTACTTTCTCACTGAGTCTGTAGAGACATCCAAAGGACCTTTTTGATAGAATGCCATCTGGCTTTAATAGTACAAAATGGCTTCCATTCTACTAGAGATTTGTTTGAGAAGGACTGGTCCTGAAAAACACTGCTGTGAAATGCATGTTATTTGGAAAGAATTTGTATGTGAAGTGATTTTATTTGGTATGAGTTTATATTTTCTAACCTCGCAATATTTTAGGACAGGGTAAAAAATATGACAGAACAGGGTGAATATGTGCACTCGGCCTAATAAGTTTGCACTTTCTGTCAGTATCCCAGTCTCTCTTGTGTGGAAAAGTGGAAAAAGGAAGAGATAGTTATGAAAAATAAGCTTCATCCCGTTGCCACATGCAATGTACCCATTCACAATAGGCTGCACAGTTAGTTAGTACTGCTGGGTTTGCTTGGAAACTTCGCCCTAAGCCCTGAATGTAGTTGTCTTTTACATTTTCCATGTAGCTCGACTCCTCGGTTAGTCAAGAAAATAATTGCAGGATGTCTCAAACCTGCCCTTCCCCCAGCAGCTTGTATCATAAAATAACTCCAGGCGCAATATGTTACACAAGTCTGTGATCATCCCTCTAATTTCTTATAAAAGATATGACCTCGTTATCAATGAAGATATTTTTAAAGTACTGATCATCTGAGTTAAAACCTCATGGAGAGAAATGCAAAATGCATTCTTATCTCCCTTAAAGCCTAACTCCACGTTGGTTGCACTCAATTCAAATTCCATGTGGTTTTCTCTGCAACCAGAACTAACTACACTACTTGTGAAGATGCACAAAATTCAAGCTGAAATTTTGTGGTGCAGCCAAATTCTTGAGAGGTTATGCTACAATGTTTGAGGGTGTACTGACTTTACTAACACCTGAGAATGAAATTTGTCTGCCAGACACAGATATTTCAGGCTAATTCTAAAAATTTGAACAGTATGAAGTATAAATCAGGGTGAGTTATTCATCCACATTTCAGGATCATAACCGGAGCAGGTTATGCAGGAGAATGTACTTGTCGGATTCTGACACCTTTTGGTTTGTGTATTATCCATTCTATTTCTGATTAGCCAGGAAGCCATTTTATTAGGGAAGCATTAGGGAATGCTCAATAGGGACTGCAATAGGTATATAATCAATACTTTTCCACTGAGGTTTTACATTTATTCTCTTTTTTTTTTCTTTTCTTTCCTTTTTTTTGTCATCTTCAGCCTGAAAGAAAGGCTTCTTCAGGTAAAGGTAAAGCTGTATGTATGTATTTTGCTCTTTATGAACCTAACAGGAGAGTGTCTATGCTCTAAGAAGACAGAAGATCTGCAGCCCCCTTGTTCCTTTTACCTTTGATGTTTTCAAGAAGTGGCTGAAATACAGATATGTTTACTGAACACAGAGAAAAAAGTACTTCGCCCAGGGTGAAGTAACTGGTTTAGGACGACTGACAAGAACCTCCCCTATGGAAGAGGACAAGCTTCAGGGCACATATACATGTGCAACATATATGTGTAGTCATCCTCCCAGACAGAAGAAATGCTTGTGTTTAACAAGAACATTTCAAATGCAGCCTGGTTTAGCTTCTGCTGCACTAACAACTTCTGCAATTAAACTAAGCTGGTAGCAAATTAACTTGCTTTTTTTTCATACTGATGGAGCAAACATAGGCAGGTATTTAACCACTTTTGTGCCCTTGGGCCATCAGCATGCCTAATGTGGGGGAGACTCCAGTTGTAAATCCTCACAGATACAGTTTTTCTTCCATTATATTAGGAGGTGACAAAATAAAACAGCATGATTGAATATTGAAAGGCTGGAAAACTTTATGGGTATCGCTACTACTAATAGCCACCTTATGTTTAAGTGAAATCTTTGCATGGGAGGATCTAAAAGCTTCCCAATATGCATACAAGGATAATTTCACTTATCACTGAACTTCTCTTAGGCAGCCCTAGTGTGTGAAAGGAAGAATCCATCAGCCAGCCCAGCACTCAGTGACAATCCGTAGTGCTACTCTATAACCTGTACATCAAGACATATGCTATGATGGGGAGGTGATACTGTGTGGTCTTCCCCAGGTTATAAGCCACTAGTTGTCACCAGAGTTGCCATCAAAAGGTATTTTATTCACCGTTGCTCTTCTTGAGTGTAGGCATCTTGCTGTCAATTTTTCTAAAGCTATAAAGAATGAATATTATGTATATACATTATTAATTTACTTCCATCTTCAGTGCATTCAGTTTCAACACATCATCCCATACTTACCTATACTAAATGCCAGACTAGGTGATATTTTCATGCACTCTCATTTCCATTTAAATCCTACTGGAAAACTGTGAAATATCCTTTTCTTATGTGTGTGAATAGAGCCTTTAATTTTTGAATTTAAATGAATGGTGTAGTTTATGGCTAGGTGTCAAAGATTTAACAGAATTTGTACTATAGTCTTCTCACAGGAAAAAACCAAATAGTTTTACACTGAGGTATTTGGAAACAGGTGTGCTGAACAATTACAGAATGTTACAGCTCTTGGAGGCAGCCCTCCAAGAAGAAATTAGGGTCTGAAAATGTATGGCAACACTATCACATTGATAAAATTTCTACTGCCAAATCCCACTGGAGAGGAGGAAACCTGACTGGAGCACAAGGAGGAGATCTGATCACTATTAAGTCACGGCATGAAGCAGCCAGAGTTGCTGCCAACAGGTCTGGAAGGAAAACAATAGAAAAGTTTCATTTGGGGTGTGGTTTGGAACAAGGAATCAGCGCTGACCGCCCCCACTCCCAAAGACACCACCCCGCCTGGAGCAAAAAAATGCCCTCCTGGCCACATTCAGCAAAGTGGCTGATGGAGCCATATAATACTGCTTATTTAGTATGTAGCTACACAGCTCTACAAACTGAGCAGCAACTGGTTTTGCTGATTCTCCTCTTTCCTAAAGCAGCCCATCCACACTCCTGTTTTACCATATCTCCATCTCCTTTCCATTCTCTGCTGAAAATCCACTCTTCCATTCTTCTCCTTCTTGGTTATGACCTAAGTCAGACAAACTCTTACGTAGAAGTTGCAAAGCCAAGATTCCACTTCCACCTCCTGATTCCTACAAGATATCTGGAAACAGCAGCAATCATTTCAAAGTTGTTATAGGTCCACAAAAAAGGAATCCAGCCTTCAAACCACCCGCTGAAATATTCTCCTGCTTTTACAAAAGTTATTTGTGTCCCCAGGAACATCTGCATAACAAATCTTTACCAGGATCTCTTAACTTCCTTTGCACTTTTGCACTTTGAGACACATATTGTCAGAAACTAATTGGTCTTGCCCATCAGTTCTGATTTATCTGCTACCTCGAGACAAGGCGACCCCGCCTCTTCACCCCACAAATCCACTACTTTACGTGTGCAGTGCTTCCATGTGGCATAGAGAGGAATTCCACCCTGAGTCTCTCCACATTTGGGTTATGGCCCTATCATTATTTTAGGATCGGTAGCTACACATTTTATTACTGGTCACAAAATTATTCCTCTCCATTTTCAAATCCAGCTGCTCTGTTTGACTCCGTGCCCTCCCATGGCAGTGAAGCCCAGAGACAATTCTCCGCCTTTGCCAAGGCTGCAACGGAATGTTTCATGTTGAAGGATGAAAACATATTATCCGATCTTTGGTGTTTAAAGAGAGGGGAGAGACCTCAAGACCTTTCTGCATATTATACAGTGTAACACATTTGTATGCTCTCGGCAGAGCTGGCATGTCTTACTCAAGGTCAGCTCTGCTCCACACTCTGGTCAAGTGACTTCTCTCCCCAAGTTTTCATAATTAAGTAGTAAGCCAAGTTGCTAAAGTGAGAAGCTGGGCTAAAGCAAACGAGCAAATAGAAATAAATCCTAATACTTTGTCCTGCTGCTTTGTTTCTCTGAAAAAACGAACTTAATAGCACCCTACATGCATGGACCAAAAAGACTGGCTGGAAAGGTGGGCCAACCAGCCCCAGGAAAAACAGAACTCAGAAATGCACACACACTCACATAAGATGGGGTAAGAAGTAATTTTACTTTACAATCTAAGACTGTATCATCTGCAACTTGAAACACCTAAGACCCAGGAAAAATTAAAATTTCGGAAGTATCCATGATCCTCTTTGGGCTTGTCAAGGGAAAGGATATTCCCACCCAAGACTGGTAAGATTTCCTGATCTTATTATGGCTTCTAATGGGGCAGAGTCTTCCTAATCATTATTTTATATTGTGAATTCTTATCAGATGTTGTTGAAAGAAAAGTATACATTTCTTGAGAAGACTATCCTTTATTTCTAAAAGAAACCAAAACAAAAGATGACTGTCATTCTGTTTGGTGCTAACCAAATGGCTTTAGACATTATTTCTTTAAAATAAAAATAATAAAAAGAAAATTTTAGCTCTCCATCACATGATATCCCTCTACTGTGTTTGGCAGTTCCTCTTTTTGGATCTGCCATTTCAGCCGACCTCACATTCAGCTGAAAAAGTGCACACCAGGTCTAGATTGCCCACTGATTTTGTTGGTAGTGTTCACAGGATCACAGAATATTCTGAATTGGAAGAGACTCAGAAGGCTCATCAAAGCCTTACTCTTGGCTGTGGACCAAACAGCCTCAAGAATCACACCAAGTGATCAATTATGTCATGAATAAATAATTTCTTTCGTGTTATTGGAGGGGTGAACAACAACAATGGAAACTCAGTTCCAACCCTAATGATAAAACATAATTACCACATTATATTACTACATTCCATATGCATAATACATATAAACACAGAAACATACACTCACACAAAAATTCTGTTGCACCAGTTCTTTAGCAATCCTTGTTGTATGTAAATGTAAGTCATTATAATCCCCACACAAAATTAATTACAGTCAGAAATTCCCACATTTGTATTTTCAGAGGGCTACCAGATAGGATTTTAATTTGGCTCTACTGCCTTTTCAAAATAAAAGCTCTTTCCCTAACATTTATGAGGCCTCTAAGATTAATTGCATTCATCTTTATCAAGTCTTGAAACTAGCTGATATATTTAAATGAGCTAAAATTAAAAGGTTTGAGGCAACTGAAGTCTCTTCAATAAACTGAAGAAAATTTTCCAAAAGACTATGGAAGCAGTGTTGACCAAATCCGTAAAGAAGAAAGATTTTAAACTAATGAGTTGCCAAGTGGATCCTTTTCTTAATTATTCTTCCTTCCAAAGAATTAGTGAGTAAAAGGCTTAAAGAAGATGAATCGAAATTTGAATGTTAGCCACAGTCTATAAATAAGGCTTAAATTAGTCTTTCATTTGGCCCGCAACAATTCTATTATATATCTTGCCATATTCTAATGTCTTTGTCTCACCTTTCTGTGGCTCTCCACTCCCAAGAGATGTGATTTTGACTGCTGGAGGAGACTTGGAATATGTTTCAGCCTATAAAAAAAATACAAAGTATATTGGTACTCGTCTCCACCTGTTTTTTTGGGGGGAGGTTTTTTTGGGGTTTGTTTTGTTTTGTTGGTTGGTTTGGTTTTTGGGAAGGGTTTTATTATTGTTTTCAGTTTTCATGGTTAAATGTTGTAAGTATTTTAAGGTTTACCCTTGGAAATGGTAGTCAGGGGTGGTGGGTTCAGCTCTGAGCTCTGTCACAGCCTCAGGAGGTAGAAGCAAGGAACCAGACTGAGTGGAGGTGGCTGTTCTCCCCAGGGCTTAACCCCTCTGAAATAGGCATCAAGCTGTGGTTTGTGGACGGACCCCTGAGGCTCAGGGAAAGACAAATATACTGTCAGGTTTTACCAGAAGCAGCACCATCACTGGAAAATTGCTGGAGGACTCTGATCAGAGACAGACTGTCATGTAGATCAGTGAAAAGACATTTGTCCAGCAAAAGAAAATGCCCTCTTCTGGAATGGCCTTCTGTGCTTGAATATAGATTTAATTTTTCTGCATCTGAATTCCCAGCCGGAAGAGAGATGGGATAGTGAGAATGCTGGGAATGTTTCCCACCTTGTCTTCTCTGTTTATTTTATAAAACAATAACCTCACAGATTCCTTCTACAGAGTTTCTTCTTCCTCTGCAGGCAATGTTGCTCTTTTATCTGCTGTTAGAGGAGCATTGAAACAGTGATCACTGGTGAGCTTCTTCTCCCTTCAGGGCTCAGCTCTGCAAAGCATAATCCATGGGTCTGAGCAGGGAGAGCAGCTCTGGCCCACACCATGTATGGGAACTCTGGGCTCAGGTTGTGATGAGATGCAACAATTTAAAATAAATGCAAGATTTTGAGACACCCTGAGCCCCCTTCTTCATTGTCCCAGACTTTTCTCCCAAGTGAATCCAGGACTGGAACACAGCTGGGCCTAGAGGTCCAAGATTTAAGGTCTTTATTAATCCGCTCATTAGGGGCCAGGAACTAACATCTGCTTTATCTCAGAGCTCAATGTTACTATTGTCTACCACACAGTGCGGTCAATAGATGTGCCCAGGAAATCATCTGGTGCCATAGAACCAAGTGATATAAAAAAATAGCTTTCATTTTGATCTGTGACAAATTCACACAAGAGCTGGGTTTCTCTAACGGCTCGAATGAGGAGGCACGAGCTATGGCAGCTCTAGGCAGATTCTTATTTTGACAGAAGCAATGACTCACTGTGTGACCATGGACAAATTGTTCAATTTTCTTATGCTTTAGTCAACAAAACTATAAAATTATTAGAAGACAAAAAAAGAAAAAACATAAAGTTCCCAGATTTTACTGAAAAACAAATCCTCCTCTGAGCTCAGCTGGTGAATAAATGACAAAAACAACAAGATGAAACATGGGTGTAACCCACAGCTTTGCCAAATGTACCACAAAAACATGGAGAGGTAGAGAGAAAAAGGCAGGCGTAAAAAAAGAACAGCAAGCACACTGAAATGCCCCAAAGCACATGAAATCATATGAACAGAAACAAGTCCAACAAAAGAGAGTATGGATGCCCACAGGGTGGTGAGTAGGAGGACGCATTCCAAAGAAAAACAGCAATCAAATGATCTAATTCTCTTTTCATCACAAGCAGCCTTTAAATATAGATAGTGGTTGTCTCATCTTTTCATGGGGTGCAGTGTGACAACTATTTAAATGTGTCTGGAAACAGTGCCAATCAGGCTTTATCCCAGTTAATGCAGAGGGGTTTGTCCAATGGGAGACACATGGGTGCCTAGAAGCCACCAATGCCAATCAGTGATGGTGCCCTATTTGACTCTACTCTGTAACACCTTCTTTGCCAGGGCCATATGAAGAAACCAGGAGAGCTTAAGCATCATTCACACTGAGCAGGTCCTTGGAAAGAAAGCAGGAGAAAGATGCCTCAGTCGTGGCTGCAGCAGCCAAGTAGCTGTGATGGACTGAGAACATGAAACAAGCAGGAAAACAATGAATAGCAGAAAAGTCAAAGTTAGGCCTGCAGCAGAAGAGAGGCTACAAAGGTATCTTCAAAGGGTTTTCTGGGGGATAAAAAAAAGGAGCAGACAACATACATATTAATGAACCAGAAGCAATATTGAAAAACAACCTATTATCCTTACTCAGATCAAAAGAACATGAAGATTAACACCTCAGACATCAGACCCCTGCAAGAGGAGAGAGGGTTTAGCAGCAAGCCGACTTCTCCCATCTTCCTTTGTTTTTGTGGCTAGGACCAGGCAAAGAGGGGGCAGGTTTGTTGTGAGGAGCAAGTGAGACTACAGCTGCATAGGCATTAACACTGAGAAAAGACTCAGTAAAATCTGGATGAGCATGGGAAGAAAGTGAAAATGAAAATTATATGGGCTCCAGTGCAAAGACAAGATTTACTGTCTTGCCTTGCTTGAGGGGAGTGCTGGAGCACTCAGAGAAAGATGTGGAACTATTTGCACACTCCTCACTAAAATGCCAAAGGGCTTCCTGGAGGCTGTCAATCTCCTCTCCCATCTTCCCACCCCAGAGCCCTCTTCTCCTACAAGCCCATGAGGCTTCCAGGCTTTGCAAGAGAAAGAGAGTCCCACAGTGCTCGTCCCTGCAAAGGCATTTTTGTCTGAAAATCAGAGCCATTCTCTGCAGGCGATTGTATCCACTCGCAATGGGAATGGCTCCAGATGACAAGTTTTTTTCCATATTTAATTTCTTTGATAGATAAAATAGCAATCTGACCAAATTAAATTTTCTCTTAGCAATTTCTCACAGCACAAACTATTATTTAGGGACTCCTACCTGGTGTATGAAACTATTCCTTCACAGTTAAGGCATTTATGATAATGAAACAAGAGCTACTCTAGAAGGGGTTACAGTGAAGGAAATGTACCTTTATGATGGCATCAGAGACACATTCATTCTCCGCCACAGACTTCATAACAAAAATCCTTCTTTCTAGACATCTGTCATCTGCTAGCAGCTAACATTTCCTCATGGCATTGAACTTCACAACATCTTCTTTCTCATTTTTTGCCCTCATGTTCATACATGCACTGATGAAGAAATAGGGTCAAAATATAAAGTTAGAATTGAGCACATTTTTCATAGCAACTATGATGCTTCAGAAATTATACAATCTGAAAACAAACTGAGGTTTGCCACAAATGAGACTGAACAAAATTTCTGCCTTCCTGAGTCCAACAGAAGTTTTGCTGCTGCTGGCAAAGATTTTCACTTTATTTCATATGCCGGATACATTTGATAAGAGGTAGTTGTCTTATTTTTGCTACAGCCATTTTCACCATTCCAGACATTTAAAAGATTACCCAGACTTTTCCCAGCTTTGATAGGAAGACAGTCACTGGTCACAAGGTAGAACATGGGAAAATTCAGACAGATTCAAGGAAGAACTTTTTCAAGATGAAAGCGAACAGCCACTGGAGCAACTGGCCAGGAAAACTGTGGGGCCTTCATCTTCTGAGATATTAAAAACTCTTTTGGGCATACCCCTGAGCACCCCATCTAAACAGAAGTGTTTGAAGCAAGACACTAGACTAGACAAATTCTGGAGGTCCCTTACACTCCAAACGGTGTGGATTTGCATGTAGGAAGTTTGGTAACTTACCACATAACCGCACTGTGTGGATTCCATCTCTGCCCCTACTGTCTTCAGACATTACTCAAAACAGTGCTAAAGTGATGAATAAAATTAGAACCACTTGAAGGAAGATGCAGACTTTGGTCCAAAATGTTGTTTTGCACAGTAGAAATGCTGTTGTGCTAAAAGACTCATCATTTAAAAAGACCCTCATTATATTTTACTGAAACTTCGCATGGGTGGTGTGAAACCCACTCCAAACTTTTCTTTTTGCACAACAATAAGGTCATAAAAAGCTTTGGTTTGCCAACAAGAAAGTGGAACAAGTTCTGGGTTGAGCTCTACCTTTTTCAGCACCAGTAGAAATCAAATTTCGCAGGCAGCGAGGAGGGACAGGACCTGTTCCAGTGCTCTTCAGTCTTGCAAAGCTTATTCCTCTTCAGACTGAGTGGGAAGTTTTTGCATGAACAGACTGATGCCTGACATTTCTAATGATTCTTGGTTAGGCCAGATTTGAAATACCAAAGCCCTTTTTGTAGTATTTTTGTATTTCTATTTCAAATTTTCCCCCTCTCTAGATTTTCTTACCTTCTTTTTCCATATATTGACCCTCTGCCTCACTCCTAAGAAAAACAAGGTAAGAAAGGAAGATGTAGAAACTTGCATTTCTGTATAGGTGGGAGGAATTAGCAAACAGTTTTTAAAATTTCCATTCCTGCTGTGATCAGGACTGTTCTAGTTTTATATACAAAATCAGCAGAACCCATTTCCCAGTCCTTCCTATACCAGTAAGTAGGTTTCTGATGCATCCTGAAAGCCACGCAAGCCACTGAAGTTTTCATGAATAAACCCATCAAAAATTACTACTTATTCAATTATGTTTAATGCTAAGCAAAAATATATAGCAAGTGGTTAAGTGTATGATGGAAAATAATGAAAAAGGTTTAAGCAGATGAATCGCAACAGGTCATTGCTTCCTAAAGTCTGAGACATACCCTCTTGTGGAGCATGAAGAGCTAACAATGGGTCACAGAAGATGCATAATTTATAATGGGTATGCATTTAACAATGTGGTCATTTAGCAGGAGAAGAATTTTTTTTCCTTAATGCAGCAGGGCTTGGTTTTCAAAAGTTTGGGAAACAATGTGGTATATCATGGTCTGAGGCAGTATGCTGCTACCAGCCCATGGTACAGGAAGGCTGTTTCTATAGGAGTTTCAGGAAATTTTTGTACTGAATGGAGGTTCTCATGATCACTGAATAATAAGACAAAAATGTAACCCCACTCCTCTGACTCAGTTATTTTCCGAGCTACCTGTGAACTGAGAGAAAAACAGAGAGAGGTTTAAAAGACACATGGGAGGGAAGAATTCTTAACATTCTAAATGGAATAGAAATTCTTCCCGGACTTCAGTACATCCATCACTCAAGTGATGCAGCTCACTTGAAAAGTCCAACCACAATTCCTCTGACTCCCAGCCTGTGGTTTCAGAATGAGCCCAGAGGTTAAATGAGCCAGCCCTTACAGCTCATGCTCGAAATGCAACAGCTCTGAAATTCCTATTTAAAGGCTGCATTCAAGCAAGAGCTCAGACCTACTATGGAAGGGCTGTTTCTATCCTGTTATTCAGGAAAGCACCATTGCTGTCCAGTGCAAGCTGTATTTCTGTATAAAGTATGTTGTATCCTCCTGACATTAGTCATGAGTCAGAGTATTCAGCTGTCTCATTAGGATGGATTTTTGAGAGCACCCATCCACAAATCAACAAAAAAAATTGTCAGATTTTCAATACAGCCAAGAAAACAGTGCACAATTTTCTCACAAATAAGGCCAAAATTCTCACAAGGGCTGGAGGCAAAAGAGTTCGGATGAAAATTGTGGGTCCACTTGTGGGCATCAACCCTAGACAATCTGACACTCCAGTGCATTAAGAATATTCCCTCTTTTGTCTCTCCCATCTATCAGCCTCCAGCCTCACTAGCAGAGACTGTAACCTTGAACTTTAAAGAATTAAAGTTAACATTTACTTACACTTATCAAGTTCTGTGTCAGATATGTGTAGGCACTAAGGCGTGACACAGACTTCATTCCTCCCACTACCATGAAAAGAGATCCTTCTATTCTTTATTGTTATCCTAACCCAAGTGGAATTTTCAAAGCTCCTAAGCCATGTATGGTCTAGTGTCGTGGTTCCACGCTGGCCAAATGCCAGACACCCATGAAAGCCGTTCACTCACCTTCTACTACAGTCAGGCAGAGAAGGAAATAAAGAATTAACAAAAGGCTCATGACCTCAGATAAGGATTAGGAGGAAAACACTCCAAGGGAAAAACAGATTCAAATTTAAAGGTATAAGGCAAATTCATTATTAACATAGTCAGAAGAGGATAACAAGAAGTAAAATAAGCGTTTAAAACACCCCCCCCC
>VZRR01004510.1:5965-59522 GCA_013398015.1 Oreocharis arfaki | reverse complement strand
GTCACCCGAGATCTTCCTCAGTTCACTCAGGGAGAGGAGTCCTTCTTCTGCTCTGTCCTGAGTCCCTGCTACAGGCAAAACAGTCTTCCCAAAACTGCTGTGGCATGGGTCACTCATCCATGGGGTGCAGTCTTTTAAGGATAGGCTGCTCTAGTTTGGAAGCAAGGGCCCTCTTTCTCTATCTCTGGAAGCAGGTGCCCTTTTTCTCTATCTGGGTGTCCCACTGGATCACAGCTTCCTCTGGCATCCACCCACTCTGGCGTGAGCACTTAACCCATGGACTGCAAATAGATCTCTGCATCCCCCACGGACTTCATGGATTACAGGGGGACAGTTTGTTTCACCATGTTCCTCACCACGGCCTGCAGAGGAATTTCGGCTCTGACACTTGGAGCACCTCCTCCCCCTCCTTCTCCACTGACCTTGGTGCCACCATGTTGTTCTCTCTTACATGTCCTCACTTCCTGCTCTTCTCTATCCAGAAGAAAAACTGCTGCCCATTGCCAACAAGTTCCACTAAAGCAAAGATTCTTGCAGCATCTGGCAGCACAGAGAAGTTGATTTAGTGCAGGTTCCATGTCAAGGAATCACTCACCATGTTTCTGCTGCTGGCCACACAGCCCTGCCACGACTGCATGGGTGGTGCCGGCCGCCACGGTGCTGGCACTATTTAATGCCCTCCTTTATGCAGGGTGCTGGGAAGGAGAAGCCGCTGCCACCACCCCTGCCCTTCTGCCCACAGCGCAGCTGGCCAGTGGTGGCCAGGCAGGCAAGGCTCACCTCGGGCCATGCCGATATGGCAGAGGCCGTGGCACCTAGCCCCTCCCTAGGGACAACTGTGCATGTGCTGTTTTTGATTTCCTTCTTAAATATGCCATCACAGAGGCATTACCAACTTCTCTAATTGGGCCAGCAGTACGTTGATCTTCAAAGACATCAGGGATTGGTACTGTGGGACATGGTGGAAGCTTCCAACAGCCTCTCACAGAAGCCACTTCTGTGGGCCCCCCCACTACCAAAAACCAGGCCACGTAAAACGAATACATGTAGGAAATATAAAGGCCAAATTGTGATGGCCATTTATTTCTAAAGAGAACAGCTAATCGATTCTTAGTTGAATTTAGTCCAACATAACAGTTGCAAAATGTGTTCTATTGGCTGTTAGTGCTCTCTGGGGATCTGCCATGTGGTCCATGTTTTGAGGTTTTTTCTTTCAACTATGAAATACTGCATTAAAGTTAACTTTCAATTAAAAAATAGAGACACGTAATTTAGGTCAGGGACTGGACTGAGATTAAGAAGACTGGAGTTCTGCTCTTGGTTCCACAACTGACCTCTTGTGTGGTCTAGGACAAGACACCTTCTCCTTGTCGGGCTTATTTTGCTCTGCTTTTGCTACCTTTTGCCTAGTTGAATAAAGACCCTTCAGTGAGGTAAGTTATGTCTGACCAACTTGACTGCTTCCTACAATAAAACGACTGGAACTGTGGAAAAGTACAGAGGAGTAGATGTCATGTACCTTGACTTTACCAAGACTTTAAGCACTGTCTCCTACAGCACACTTGTGTTCAAGTTGAAATCCCACAGCTAGAAAGTGTGGGCAACTTGTTGACTGAAAACTTGCTTGTATGTTCACACCTCAGAAGGTTATAAACAAAGGGTTGTACTCTGGCTGAGTGCCTGCAATGGGACCTGGACTGTTTAGTAATTTTATTAATGTCATGTTGGACTGACAGCACAGATGCCATGTACCTGCAAACTAAGTCTCATTCAGCTCATTTCATTGCACACACATTGAGTATGTGAGCAGGTCACAACCCACTTGAGAAATCACCCTCACCTGGATAGAGTTGAGAGACCTTGCTCTGCCATGTCCCCCTGTGCCCTCACTATCTTTCTACAACTTATTCAGGGAAGTAGATCTAAATCCCTCCTGAGAGCTATTCTGTGTTATTGAGAAGCTGAAGTATTACAGGGTGCTTAAATAATCACTGTGCCAAAGAACAGGAGCCAGCTATGGAGAAAAAGGCTTTTTAGCTGAGGGAGCTGCATTCCACAACCTGCTGCACACAGGCTCTAAGAGAAAAGAGAAAAGCCACACACACAGAGCTGAAGCAAGAATGCTTGCAGGATACAGAGGTTCACATCAGGTGTGGAAGGAAACTTGGCTTCCGTCTACTGTGTTGTGGGCACAAAGATGCACTTGGGAAAAACCTTTTGGCCCTGCAAAACCCTGTTTTTCTGTCCCTGTGCTAAAGGCATACAATAAGCTGGGGGGTCACTTCTCAAGTAGTAGTCATGTATATATATATGTACATATATAGCATTCCCCATACCAGCTGCTAGTTAAAAAGCTGTCACCTCTGAAAACCTGGCAAATCCCAGTCCTTTATTTCCTTTACTTTTCCTCCTCATGCTTTAAAATGAACATTTTTGTTTTGGATGAAATGGAATGTATGTTTGCATTTTACACTAAATAAATGTTTTCAGATTTCCATTTTGGCAAGAAAAACAAAAAATGAAGTTCCATTTGGTTTTACTCTAACTTATTTTTTTTCCTCCCTCTTTTTTAGTTTCGGCACTCTAGCTGAAAAAAACACAATTATTCTCACAGCCTTAGTCACACGTTTTCCAGGCAGTGCCTGAAATGTTTCCTTTCAAATCTTTGCAAGCATTTTATAGGTTGTCATTTCACTGCTGCTTCAAGAACAAGAGACTGCAATACTTCCAAGTGAACAGCTTCCATGACTTTCCTGACTGATGCAAATGTGTTACACTGTTGACAAATACTAACCATGAGAGTTGACTTGGCTATAGCTGTTTGCTGTTACTGGTATTTCCCCTGAAAATTCTCCCCCCATCCATCAAATAGAGCATTCTGTTTTAACAACTTTGAGTTTAATAAATTCTTTTTTATGCCTTATCTTTTATCTAGACAAATAATAACTAATTAGCTTGCAAGAACCGTAATTTGTGACTTAAATGGCTATAAAATATTCCCTTGATGAGAGGCCAGGCACTGAGTGCATGTAGAGGCCAGTATATCTCCTACCATTAAAACACACTGAAACACATGGACAGGGTACCATGGACATTTCAGGTATAGCTCTACATATCTTAATTTCAGAGAAGAAACAGTGAATGCTTTTGATGCTCCAAGCAGTGTTTAAGAGACACAGTGTTTGGACAATGCCGTTAATGTGCTTTTACTTGATCAGCCCTGAAGTGATCAGGCAGTTGAAATAGATGATCCCTGCAGGTCCATTCCAACTGAAATAGTCCATTCTACTTATTTCCTTAAGCACTGCCAACACCTATAGCCTGCGAAGAGTCATATAGTTCCTGGCCTGAGGAATTGTTTAAATTAACTAAATTAACACATGACAAAACACGTGAAGAGATGCAGCGGGTTGAGACAAAAGTCTCAAACTGTACAAAATGCAATTCTGTCCCTGTCCCCTGCCAAATTATTGCTGTGCAAAATGCATCTATACTTATGGATCCAAGTCCTGAACCAACTCCTTGAAAAACAGAGATTAACAAAAAGATAATGGTAGCAATTTGGTCACTGTGGTTTAGCTGCCACAGTTAGTGCTAACAGGCTTCAAGGGGGAGCAAATCTGGTGAATCCTAACTCTGACTCCATGTTCAAAAATGGTTCTCAGCCACATCAATATTACTACAAGGGAAAGAATTAAAACAACAAATAAATTACTTTTTAGAACTACTAATTGACATGGATTAACAGCCATAACTCAATTTTAGAGAGGTGACTAGATTTTCAAAACACATGCAGACACACACAAAATAGACATGATATTTGGGCTCAGTTAAGCATTTAAATAAGATAAAATAAAATTAAAATAGTTTTTGTATTTCATATTTGTATTTTTAATTGACTGGAAAATGGAAATAAGACATTGAAATATTGTATTAATATCTATGCTATCTCCACTGGCTACACAAAGATTTGCTTCTGATTTTAAAGTTTCTCAGCTCAAGACGATGTAGATTTTCTTGGCAACAGCTGCTGTGTAAAATATTCTGAGATAGAATTTTTTATCATAATTAATAATAGATGAAAATTTCTGTGTTTTTGATGTTCTAAACTCTATGCTGTTTGATTTACAATGTCTTTATAGTTGTTTTTCTAGTAATTCTATGCCTCTTTCTGTTGGTATAAGGCTGGTAGTCTCTTTTATTTCCCTAGTGGAGTTGGTACGGTACTCTTTTCTTCCTTCTCTCGCCTTCTTTTTCTGTAAATACATTTCATAAAGTTCCCCTTTCTTCTGTAATGAGACTGATTCCTACGTTCTCTAAGTTTGTTGCTGTGGAATTTTTTTTCTTCCTATTTTTTCCTTTTTTTTTTAACTCTGCACAGGGCAGTAATACAACCATGGTGGGGGCTATTGCAGTGAGGAGCATGTTCTGCCCACATTCTCTGTAATGAATATTTCAAATCGGAAGGTGACTGAAGGAGTTCAGTTCGGCTTGGGGGTTGAAGTATTTTGGCTTGCACTAGGATTCTTTCCTTTGGTGTTGGGGTTTTAGGGATGTGTGCCTTGCAAAACTTACCAGATAAATGCCACGACTGGCATTTTTTGAGAAGTTGGATACAGGTGCCTACAGGTATTACTGGGTTAGCAGTCCCAGCTCTTGTGACAGTGGATCTGTCATAGGTGGGGTGCTATTGATAGCTGCAGTCAGTGGTGCAAAAGAGGTACAGGACATTTTTTCAGGAAATGACCTCAAAGGGAAGTGTTTTGAATAACACTGTCCAGTTGTTGATATGCAAGAATAATTAAAAAACAAAGGAATCAGGAATTTCCTTCAGAACTGTATTGATAGGACTAAGTAGTAATGGGTTCAAACTGAAAGAGAGGAAACTTAGGTTAAAAATTCTTTCCTGTGAGGGTGGTGAGGCCCTGGCACAGGTTGCCCAGAGAACCTGTGGATGCCCCACCCCTGAAGTGGTCGAAGCCAGGTTGGATGGAGTTGGAGCAACCTGGTCTAGTGGAAGGTGTCCCCGCCATGGCAGGACGGGGGGGTGGAAAGAGGTGATCTTTAAGGTCTCTTCTATCCCCATTCTATTATGCTATGATTCTAGGAATAAAGCAGCTTCAGGGAAAACTGTTGGATACTTGATGGGATTGGGAGGCTCTGACTTACTGCAAACCAGTCTCAGATGAGCTCAGCCCACTGAGGACAACCTGGGCAGAGTAGGTATTCATAAATGCAGGTAATTTTTATTTATAAATAACCAAAACCCCCTCCAAATTATCTCCAAACAAAAATAAAAAATACCCTCTGTGGTTCTTTCTCAGCATTACTCAGCATGGAAGCTCATAAAATTTCACCAGAGAAGCCACTGCTGCAAGTGCAAGGCAGGAGTAAGAAATCCCATCTTTTCTCCTGCACTGCCTGCTTCCCTGCTCCAGTGCTCAGCAAGTTTAAAAGGCCATGTCCACCCTTACTCTGTAACACCCTTTAAGCAGCATGTGCATTATGACTGTCGATTACCTCAGAAGCATCTGCAGCAGCATCACTGTTTGGACAGCTGGTTCTTAGTATATGACCTTACAGAAGAATAAGCTTTGCCCCTTATATCATTCAAGCTTCTGTGGTCTGGGTTTTCTTTTTTTCCATAAAAACTATATATTTGCCTATACTGCAATGTGCCATATGGGTGTACTCATGGTAGTGTGGCTTTTTCTACTAACTGCATTTTTGTTTGTAAGACTGCACTTTCCATAAAAGACTTTGGCAAAGGCAATGGAGAATCATAGTTTAAATAAAATAATATTAATTTACCATCCTTCCTTTCTTCCCTTCCGCCTTTTTTTTTTAATTATAAGTTAACAAAAAACTGCTAGTGCAGAGACAGAGATTTCTTCTTCAGTAAACCCAGGAGATAATATTCTGTCATTCCTCAGTAAACTGGGCCTTCTAAAAGCTATGTCTGGGTGGTCCGTGATTGTCCTTCTAGAATCAGGCTGTTCTCAGGCAGCATTGTTTCCTCTTTAATAAAAAAAATTGCTCACTGAGAAATATGTGTCCTTCAAATCAATGCAAATTTCAATGTTGGTCAGGAAGTAAGAGTTAGGCTTATTAAATAGTATTCACTTTCATTTTAAAACTACCATCCTTGATACTGTCTTAGAATTTGACAATTTTTACCTGATGCTGTCTTAGAACATGACAGTTGTTACCTGATACTGTTAATTGACAAACTGTTGATCCGTTAATTTGAGAAATGTTATTACTGCATTAACACCTGGCATTTATAGAACATTCCTCATCCTGAGGGATCCATTCATGTTACTCAGAGCCTGACCAGGCATAGACTCACCTACAAGAACAAACTTCCCCAGGGGGCTCCTGTACATACTTCAGCATTGTGCAACAAGTTCTGTGAGAAACAAGGAAAGATGAGGAAATCTATCAAATGTGTGTGGCAGTCTGAAGCATCAGGAACTAATTGAGGCAATTAAATACTCCAGGTAAGGATTGGGCCTCACCCTTTGTGGCAGGGGAAATACAGCCATGCATCAAAACAAATTACTTTGTCTGAACGTGGTAAGAGAAAATTCATTTTACACCTGACCACAGCCTCTGGTGTAACAGTAGCCTAATATCTCTAACAGGGATGAGTTTGGCAAAGCCTGATTCAAGCAGGCAGGAAAGGATGATTTAAAAATAGGTAGTAAGTATTCTCTACTCTCACAGACCTGCTGCACTAATCCCCAACATTTCCTACACTCTTATTTTTTAGATCATCTAAGGTCTGAGGACCAAACTGGGCCTTATACCTCATTGTGAACTTATGTGCAGCCTGATGGAGAATACAAACAGCACCAATTCGTCAAAATGGCCCTGATTACCAAGGTAGGAAAGACCACAGATGAAGCAGATCATATTTGTGAATCCTCCTAAAGATGACCCCTAATTTCATGGTGTAATAACAGCAGCAACAATCATACACGTTAATAATGACAAATGACCACTTCTATAAAAATAAGAGAAAAAGCAATAAAAATTATATGTATCCTTACACCAAAATACATCAAAAATTAAGTATATTAAACCATTGACTACTGCAGTTGATCACAACTTACAGGTGTCTTGCAGAAGAAAGTAATTGTTTCTTAATAGTCCCACAATGTAATAACTTTCTAACACTGATTCCTAAAGTCCGAATAAGTGGTGTACAAGCAATGTACAGACCCATAGCTGCCCCAGGGGTACTTTAAACCTGATAAATGCGTCTATTACAAGTAAGTACTTGAGGCACACAAAGGCCTAAAAGTGGCTCACCAATCCAAAAAACTTGTGAGCCTCTGGCTTAGAAGAAGAACAAGGAGAACAACCTTGTTGAAATGAGAGGAACATATGCAGAAAAATAATTCCTATAGCAGAGTTTGGTCAGGTTAGTAGAATGTCCAAACACCCCTTGGTCTTTAATAACCATAAAAACCCCGAAGTTCATTTTGTGTTTTACTTGGAAATGTACCTTCTTGGCATTTGCAAATCCACTGATATCATTTATTCAGCAAAACATTTGCTTATTACTGATTCAGAAGGAAGGTGTCCTGGGTTGCAGTATATTCTATTACCATCTTCATGAGCTGTGAAACCAGGTGGGGCAGTGTTTCTTTGCCTCCCCCCTCCGGACCATCTTCTGTTAATGGGAGCATTTGTGCCTTGCCAAAGGACTCACAGATAACGGACTCCAAACTATCTCCTGTTAATGGGCCCATCGGTGCCTCACCACTCCATTGTGGGATGCTCCGCCTGGGAGGGGGCACTGAACATTTCCCACCTGGATATAATCAGAGGTTTTTCAGGCACAAGGGAGCTTCTCTCCGCTGGACTTCCAGAGGACGAGAGGCTGCATCACTGGACCTTCAGGCGAGGACCAGGCCCTTTTCCACGGGACCGCTGTTTTCACCGGAGCTGCTGCACCCACCCTGCTCACCGGGAGCCACCAGCGCTGCTGCCGGCTGTGATCAACACTGCTCCAGGAGGGGAAGCTGCCGGCTGTGACCAGTGCTGCTCCAAGAGGAGAAGCTGCCTGGCAGCCAAGAAGGCTGCACTGGGTGACTGTGCTGTTTTGTAATAACTGCCATAGTCATTGCTGTTTATTGTTTTGTTTTGTTTTATATATATATAAATTAGTAAAGAACTGTTATTCCTATTTCTCATATCCTTGCCTGAAAGCCCCTTAATTTCAAAGTTATAATAATCCGGAGGGAAGGGGGCTGCATTTCCCATTTCAAAGGGGGTTTCTGCCTCACTTAAACAGACGCCTGTCTTTCAAACCAAGACAGAAGGTCAAAGACTCACTTGGCAATCCTCTGTGTGCATTAGCTAACCTCAACCTTCTCTCAAAATTGCTCCATTGACAAGTTCAGATGAGATAACCACCTACAACAGTGTGACAGATGCCAGAAGAATTTCAGAGATGCTCACTTAGTCATAAATGTTCTGAATGTAAATTTTAATCAGACTTAATAATACTGAGAGCACGATTCTAACAGTCCAACAGTTTACGGATAAAAATTGCAGAGTTTATCAATAAATGCAAAAGTTCCATTTGTTCTATTACACCACCTGAGACCATTTTTTCCATGAAATAGATTTCTTTTATGCGTCCATTAACATAAGATTGGAAGGCAACTCTAGAATCATCAAGGCCAAACAACCATCCAACTATAATTAACAATCACATCACATTCTCTCTTACACAGAGATAGACTTAACTGTGTTTTACAGGTAGCTCCATTTTTATTCCCACTGCATCCCTGAAGATGCTGCTCAAAACTTCAATAATTTAATGTTCGAAGACTTTCTTTTGTCTTCTAACTTCCTGAAGCTTTTATGACTGGTTAAATGCATTTAATCTTTTATCCTGGCACTGAGTTTAACTCCACTGGTTAATTATTTTGATGCTGTAAGTACAGAAGTGATAGAAAGACCACATGACAAAAAACATGCAGTCCAAGGAGCATCTACAAAGCTCTCCATCCCTCTTCCTTTTTAATACCAATGAAGAGGAGAACATAGAAGGGAGGAGTATAGTCACTCAATCAGTTCAATCATTCTTGCGTTATTTCTGTGGTGCCCTTCAGGCAGAATGATCACAAGGAACTTCACTTTAAAACTAAATTCAAACACTTCCCAAACAGCAACAGAAGGAAAGCAAAATAAAACAAGTTAGCCTAGTTAAGACTAAGGCTTAAAAATGCCAAGGGCCCTATTAACTATAAAGAGTGCAGACTACAGTGTCTGTGTATGTATGCACTTCCAAGCAAAGAGAGAAATTATATGCGTACATGAAAAAAGAAGGAATTAGCAATCCATGCAGCTTCAGGAAGATTGCAGATTTCATTCTTGAGTCACAAAGAAAACTTGCCTTAAAATTGACCCACATTCAAGAATTCAAGATCTTCTTAGGCTACCATTCAGATTAACATAGGTAACAAGGCTGGCCTGGAATAGCTAAAATCTCTCAGAAATTCAATTATGATTCAGCGCATGGGCACGTGTTTCTGCATGGATTTAGTGTGTGGCCTTACCCATTGGGAGAGAAAAGCATGGCACAGCAATCCTTGTGTTCATAAATACTGGAAACATGAGAAGTGCAAATTAGCTAGAATTGGCAGGATCCGTTTCTGTTACAACATCAGATTAAAAGGCTGCAACTACCGGCAATTTTATGGATCATGCTGCACAAACCTTTCGTTAATGTTTTGCTAGGGAGGTAGAGAAAATAGGTGTAAAAGTTGCCTGTAAAATTGTAGACTTGGATCTTAACAGAAAGTCAGGGAAGAAAATCAAGGAAGGAAGCAACACAACCAGCTACAGACATGCAACCTGCTAAAAGAACACTGAGGGCACAATCACACACAACCATTTGTTTCCTTGTCATCCCACCATTCTGAGTTGTTTCCATGCTGGAAAATAAGAGAAGAAGAGGTTAAAAAGGCTCTGAGAGGTGGTCAGAGAAGGGTAAGCTCTGGGGAAAGTAGAGTGTGAGCTGATGTGACTGTCTCAACAGTGGGATGGGAGGGAAGCAACCTGGGTGGCTGAAGAATCAAATCTTGAAGAGATTTGGAGATGTCAGAGGTGAACACACTTTGGTGCTGTAAGGGGGAAAGTGTAATACAGAGCTATTTCTGTTAAGGTCCAGTATTTAAGATAACAAGATCAGGTAAGGTAGAAGACCAACAAGATCATAGAATCATTGAGTCATAGAATGGCCTGGGTTGGAAAGTACCTTAGAGATCACCTAGTTCCAAACTAGGAATCTTCCACTAGACCAGGATGCTCAGAGCCACATACAACCTGAGGCACTCACAACTTCTCTGGGAAACCTGTTCCACCACCCTCACAGGAAAGAATTTCTTCCCAATATCCAGTCTAAACCTATTCTCTGTCAGTTTGAAGCCATTTCCCCTTATCCTGTCACTCCAGGCCCGTGCAAACAGTCTGTCTCCATCTTTCCTAAAGGTTCATTTCAGGTACTGCACCCCTGGCCCATATGGACACAACCACCTTGCTGTGACCACATCAGGAACAAAGTTGATTAAAGGACATTAAAGCAAACTAAGGGCCAGGGCTCTTTTTATTATTAAATGAGAACATGTACCTCTTAATAAAATTTAAAATAATAATTTTTAAAAACTTAGGCAGAAAAACCCAGCCATGAAATAGCTTTTCAGCAATAAAAATCATACCACTGCTTTTTCTCAGCAGGTTGACTTGGTAGAACAGTCCTTCCTGAGGTAAGATAACCCAAGGGAAAAAATACTGTCAAAATGTAATTTAAAATGACATCAGAAACTATTTTGAAAAACTTCTCTATATTGCAGGGTGGTTGTGGGAAAGTAGTGTCTCTAAATAGCTATTTCTCCTGAACAAAAAGAAGTATTTTTGCAAACTTTAAAAAAAATTTACCTGTAATATTTCTTGGGGTTGCTAGTTCAAAAAAATTATAGAATTTAGAGGTTTAAAGGACAGGAAAAATTAAAATTAAAAAATAATATAATTAAGTTTTTTCAGATACTGAAAGAAGGTATCCAGGGTTGCTGCTACCTTAAAACAGTCTAGGTTGCTGCTACCTATCTTGAACAGTCTCTATGGCAATTTTCAGTGTTTCTTGTCATTGAAAAAAAATCATATTTTGAGAAAAAAGTTGAAAACAACATGTTGTTAGCCAAAGGCTAGCTCAAATAATTGGCTGACGACAAAGAGTCGGGAAGGGTCTTCATATGGTGTTCCACAGGAGGTTTATTACAGCCATACCATGAAGGGATCCAGCACAAAAGACCCAGAACAAACCTATGTCCAGGTTTATATATGGGGGCAGAGAAAGGCTCAGGGACCAATAAACTGAGGGTACGGGGGTGGTACATAGGCAGGGCTAGGTTATGGGAGACAATGGGGAAACTGAAGTAGTGGCAAGGGGGCAAGGGCCAGTGGGGGAACAGGGAAATAGGAGAACTTATTAGGTAAGGTAAAAAGGGGGCAGGGAGGCCCACGAGCCAACTGGGGAGCAGAAGTGGGGTATATCAGCACAATGAAACAAAGCATCGTGGGAGAGGCCTTTCTCTCCCTAAATAGGGAGTGAATCTCCTAGGGGCTGTCCTGACAATGGACTTCCTTAGTCCATTGTTCATTAGGCCCACCGGCCCCCACAATAACATGTTTAAAGAACGACATCAAGCAGATTACATCCCTGCCACTAATTAACAGCACAAGCAGTGAATACTTAATAAGGACAAGCTGGTTACTCAAATATGTAAAATGGCTTAACATGAATTGGTGCATTTTAGGACTACTGACGAAAAATCAAATGACTGAATAATATAGGCCACATAATTTTATCTAGTGATTCTTGAATCAAAATATAGAAGGTGCAAATGAAGTTGAACAGTATATCTGTGTAAATGTATAGTTATATTTATAAAGATGCCCATCTGGATTTAAAGTCCTTAATTAACAGAAAAATTACAACACCTCTAACGTCATCATTTCAGTGCTCACAAAGTAGAATTTACACCTCGTGAAGAACAGGCATAGAAGAGACACAATTCTTGTCTGAGAAGAACAAAAATTTTTGTGAAATCATGGTTTAATGAATTAAAAGCTCTGGTCATAAACCTGGAGGGGAAATTAGTGTGGTAATTCAGAATAAATGAATAAATTTCAAGGCAATGTATTATTTGTACATGTACTTGTCAGTCAGGAGAGATACTCTGTACAAACTGCCAGTGGTAGAAAATCAATGCTAGCACACCTTGGCTACATCAGATTCTCATAATAGAAGAATGAAACACTTTTTGAGCACAAGATTCCTGCTTCCATCTCATGGCATCAAAATTTTCTGAAAACATAGTGCTTCATAATTATTAAAAATAAATCATCAGCTTTACTTCTTTCTCACGTTATAGATATACACATGATAATACTTTGTTGTCTCCCGTATCCAAATCTTCCTGCTCAATGACATAACCATTTAGCAGGGTGTCTACTCATTCTTAAACAGAAGACACAGTGTACTTTTTTCAGCTGTAGTTAAATTTCACAAGAAGTGTCAAACTATTTTGAGCTAAGACGTTGTTTGGAAACATATTCAATCCTTTTATAGAAACATCTTCAGCTACAGCCACAGCTATAACTGTTATACAAGATGAATAAAAAACACGTCTTCACAAAAAATTTTCCAAGTGGAAGTGTCCCACTCCCCATACTTAGAACTTGTTGGAAATCAGCAACTCTAAGTTTTCCCAAAACTCATTTATTTAAAAACAAAGGTTACACCCAGGACCAAGTCCAACAGTGAAATCAGCAATGTAAACAGGATGGAAAAATCAGTTATCCTCACAAAGGAGAGTTATACAAGGTATGTGACATATGTGATCTGTATTTCAGTTAGGTCACAGCTTTGCTCTAACACCTTCTTTTACTCTTTAACCTACTAAGGAAAATGGTTTTCAGTCAAGGAGATGGAGATCAAAAAGAAAACCATCAATAAGTTTGTTGTATCTGAAGCCTTCTCAGGACAGGATGTTTGTACCCAAGAAAGATGTGTTAAATAAATATGTAGCATGTGGGGAGGATAAGTGCTTGGATTAAAAAGCAAACAAATAAAAACTTAGAAAAAGTTTATTATGGGAAACTCCAGGTTCTTTAATATTCTGTATATTCATGAGAGTAGGAAAATATGAAAACTAAAATTTTTGTGGGATGGGAAAACTGTTTCCTGCCCATCTTTGACCTCTCAGTGTAAAACTGCTTAGCACTTTGGTTTACAGTACAAATATTTCTGGATATGATATCCATCTGTTACGTATTAGTGAAATATTTCTGATATTCAGCATTCTTTTAAACAGCACTATTACAATTTCATCGTGAAAGGTTAATAGCTAAGTAATAGTCTGACAGCTTTACAGAGAATGGTATTTTTGGAAAGAGTATTTGCTGTTTAACATTTCTTAAGGAGAGCTGTTAAAATTTCAGCCAAAGGGTTCTTGAAACTTCAATATGATGTATCATATGCAGGGTGATTACACAGAGTATTACTCTTAAAATGTTTTTTCAGGGAAATTTGACTATTTTTAACAAATGAAGACTTTAAATGGTAATTTTGAGTTCATCATAGTTATCCTTGAAGATAACTTGGTATCAGTTTTCGAAATGTTCCTTGTCTTGGCTACATGTTGATTGAGGGTGTTTATTTGCACAGTAAATTTTAGAGTTATAACCTCCTTACAGTAATGGAAGAGATGCTGTAATCTTAAGAAGTCAAAAACCACACAGAACAAGAAAGGAAATGAAAAATCCAAAACTGAAGACCTCCAGGAAATGTTTGCATGGGTCCCATTTCCATTCCAACTCCTTTCTCGCTGCATGCAGTCACTGCACTGGAGGTTTTCTTGCCAGGCTTTCCAATCTCATGTGCATTAATGATTGGGAAGCTGTTTTCCCAGATGTGTATACCTGGAGGAAAGCTACCCAGATGTGAGTCACCAACCCCTGGCTCAGGGCTGAGTCACAAACTCAGATGCTTCAGAGCCTTTCTGTCAGGATAAGGTCCCAGGGGCTTGCCTCTAGCTTGGTGTTTATTCTGAGGTCCTTATAAGATCTTTAAATACTTGGCTCCTTGTCATTATCGACAGATTTTAGTTCAGCTGACCTCTTCCAAAGCAGTCTCTCTCAATATCCCTGGAGATGCCTGGCTGTGGCCTTTTGATTCCCCAGGGGCAAGAAAAAGGAGAGACGATCCCAGATGCCTTTTTCACTTGTTTACTGGGAGGATTACTAAGCACTGGCACAGATTGCGCAGGAAGGTTATGGAGGCTCCATCCTTGAATATATTCAAAATCTGACTGGCCATGGTCCTAGCCAACCAGCTCCACCCTACCTGAGGAGGAGAATTCTATCTGGGAGTTGGGACAGTGCTACTTGCCGAGCTTTTCTGATTTAAGAAAGAGAAGAGAGAAGGAGCTCAGGAAAGTACTTCCCATTTACCCTCTCCAGCCAAGAGCACTGCTCCCTCTCTTCCTGAACATGCTGGAGCAGTGCAGAACAGCTGCTTGTATCCACCACAGGGCAGCTGTAGGCACAAGAAAGTAAGCCGGGTAGCATTCGTGCAGGTACATGGACATCACAAACCCAGTGGGTTAAGGACAGCAGAAAAAGGTCCTAAATACCTCACTGCCACTTCTGCTCTAGGGCCAGGGTAAGGACTGCCAGACAGAGGCCATAAGTGGAGCTGCAGAGGGGACTATGGGTGAAGAAGAGCAAGATCCCCAGCACCAGAACTGGTCTGTCAAAATATCTCTGGGCCTTTGTTTCCTGTGCGTAATTTTATCATAGAAATTGCTGATACTGAGATACCTTTTCTCCATCAGTACTGCAAAAGAGTGCAGTACCATCACTACCTCGCCAGATTTCTTCCCAAAGGAGTACCTTTTCTTCAGTTTCAGGTTCAACTGAAAATGAAGCTACTGTTTTAAGTCTTCCTGAGAAGCTTTGGTTGAGGAGACAGCCCCTGTAAGCGGGCCCGTCTTTATGCAAAACACCAGTCACTTACTTTTCACAAGTTCCTCAGCAGAATGTTGGCAAGGCTGACAAACAAATGGGAAATCTCACATGCAGGATTTACAATTTTAAACTGAAGAGAAACCTTGGTTTAAATCTACATAATTTTAACCTGAAAATAAAATAAGCAGCTATGGCAAAAAGAAGAGCTTGCAGATAGACTGCAATAAATAAATCTTATGTGCAGAGAAGCTTGTCTGGATAAAAAATATTCTGAAGTTCACCACTAGATTTGGGACCAACAGAGTTTCACATGGATGCAAAAAAGAGGCAAAATGAACCTCTTGCTGTTGTACAATCAAGGCAACAGACCTATTTCACACAAAGAACCAGCTAATCAACCTATACTGGAAACCCAACGTGATAGACTCACATATCCGCTGTGAAAAGCTGTCCAAGTGCTTCACTGATTAGACTGGCTGAATATATACAGAACTCACAAAATGTATTGTCTGTCCCACTGTGTATGGCTGACCATAAGCTGTATCACAAAAATTAAGAAAAAATATTGAAAAATACTGAAAAATATTACAGCTGCCCTCTATACAGCCATGAACCTGACAAAACGCAGTAAAGAATAACTCCCTTCAGCATTATGGGAAACAGTTTTGGCTTCTGTCAGAAGCACTCTTCAAAACGGCATTACACCTACCAGACTCTTTTTAATCACTACTGCATTTCCAGTTTCCCCTTTCTGCCCAAAATACATATGAAAGGTATCATCAGTAAGCTCCTTTCATCCTTAGGGCTTGACAAAGAAGTTTGGGTGGTGGCACAAAGCAGGAGTGGATCTACACACAGCTAGAGCTGCTCAGCTCCAAAAAGAAAGTGCTGTGAAGAGCTACAAAATAACATCTTTACTGAAGGCATTTATTCCTCCACTCACGGGGGCCTCTGAAGCCACAGGGAATGTTTGGGTCTCTGCTAAGCCTGCAGGTCAGGTATTCAGGAAAATGAGGTTGAGGAGTCTGAATGTTTGAGACCAACCCCTGGGGGACTCTTGAATCACCTCTTTCTGGACTGGGTTACCATCAGGAACTTCAGTGTTGTAAGTGAAGATGGAAAAAATGGAAATGAAGATAGCACCATACTTTCTCCAGGAAAGAGGAGGAGCTGCCTGCTTTATCCACCTGACAAGCTCTGCCAAATGTGTTCTGTCACCTTCAACGGACTCCTGTCACCTTCAGTTGGTTTCTAATGCCTCTTTAATGCTTTGGTCTCAGTCTTTAAAGGCATGAGTCCCATGCATATGTGTGAAATCTGACCTCTGAACGAAAGTGGTGGACACTTCCCTATGAGGACCCAATTTAGTTTTGATTCGTCTCAACAGTGGTTGTCAGAGGCATGTGGGGAAGGACGTGCACACGTGCCACGTGCAGGAGGCAGCTAGGAGAAGATCGGGGAAAGCCTTGTCTCTGGGGAGACTTTCCCTGGCAACCATTTCATGTCTCACATGAAGTCAGCAGGACATGCAGTCAACAGGACACCACCAAGGTCACTGTACCCTCAAGAGAGGCTTCACCAATCAGACGGTGAAAGGTCTCCACCGATGGAGTGGTGGAAGTTTGGACTGGGCCAATGGTCTCCTGCCAGGAGGCAGACTTCAGAGTAGCCAGAGGGCATAAAAAGTAACTGTGTCACGAGCTTTGGGGGCTTTTTGAGACTTGTCTTTTTGGGGTTTGGTGACTGGGGCTTTTTTTGTGTCTTGTCTTTTGGGCTTTTTGAGTCTGGGGGCCTTTTGGGTCTTGTGTTTTTGCTTTGGCTCCAGCCTGCTGGGGGGCTTCTTTGTCCTGGCCCTAGCCCTTTTTTTGTCCTTTTTGCCCTGGCTCCAGCCTGCCTTTTGGCTCTCCTGCCCTCACTGGCTCTTGCTCGCCCTCGTGTCTGTCCTGCTTGCCTGTGTCCCTGACCATCGCCCTGCCCACTTTCATCCTTACGTCCAACCCTGCCTGCCTTCGATCCAGCCCACTGCCACGATCCCTGCTGAGACCCTGTCCCGGGTCTCGTACCTCCTGCCAGGGCACCCACTCACTCACTTCGTGTCCAGCCTCCCATCGCCACGGGAGCTGTGCCTGTGGGGCCAGGCCTCTCCGAGAGCTGCACTGGTTCCCCTGCAGGCAGCATGCACACCCCCGCCACCTGGACCTCGATGGCACTCCCCGACCTTCTGGTGGTAACGCCCTCTTTTTCTCTCTGTCTCTCCCTTCTCTCTCCCCACTCCTCCCATCCTTTTCCATTTTCCTTCCTCCTTTTCTGTCTTTTCTAGCCCTCTTTGGTGGGGCAACTCCTTTTCGTTTTTTTTTGTTACCAATAAGCAGTTCTCAGATAGAAGGTCTGACCTAATTTCATTCTAGACCATCTATTTTTAAAAGAACTCCTCGCAGTTCCCCACAGTGGAACATGACAGTCCTCTTCCAGCCATGTGGATCACAAAGCACAGAACAATGCAAAAACCTTAGACAAAAGATATTCTGATAAAGCTTAGGATAACATTTTCCAGAGAAGTCTCAGTGTTATCTAGAACCTGATCATCTTAAGGAATGGTGGAAAAGTTTCTCCTGAGAAATTCTTTCACCTCTAAGAGATGCTTCTTTCATAGAGACTGTACTGAGAATGAGAAAACAGAGCTTTTTCAAGCTGAGACCAGTTTCATAGGAAAAGAACTTTTTGTGGAAGTACAGCAGGCAAGATTCATAGTCATACTTATTTTCCCATTCCTAAAAATTATTCTTTTCTATCAGCTTCCATATTTGAATCTCAGAACTTGCTTCTCCTTGCACATCTCCATTAGCCCTAGTCCAACTCCCCACAACACTCCAGACTCCCATCATGAGCAGTTTTTTATCTTAATTCCAGACAACATTTCAATGCTAAGAACTGAAACACATGAAGTCTATTTTTACTGTTTTGTCTACTGAGTCTACTAAGATTGATATCTGCTAAGGTTATCATTAGGATGGCCAACAACATAAAATGGTGCCCTCAGAAATCCTCCTCACGTCACTGCCATGCTTCTAAAATTGGGGCTACAAGTATGAGGAAGAGGCTGAGTCCCCGAAGGTATAATACTGATAAAATTTCAATAATTTCCCACTTCCAAACAAAAGCATAATCACAACCAGATAAAAAACCAGTTTGCAGTAAAGAACATATCAGTGTTCACCACAAATCAGCTGGGAATTAATGTGTGAGATCCTGGCATTAGGGATAGCATAGACAAAAATTGCAGTCCACTCTGGGCCATCCTTTGCGAGTGTCATCAAAAAGCACTCTCCCTATAAATGATCTGCAGATAGATGAGAAATAACAGGAAAGATTGAGACTTGGCAGAAAGTACTGCTCAAAGTAACAGACTGAAACATCTTGGTCAAAAATTAGAATCTTTAGAACTTTCAGAAGTCTTCATTTTTTTATTAAAAAACATAATTTAAGTCCTTTTTGTTTTCAAATTACATAATAGAAAAAAAAATACCCTTGTAATCTCATTGTGTAAAACAAGCAAGGAAATTGTAAAAATGCAGATTTTCTAGCATAAAAGCCTTTCTTCCAAAATTTGTGCCACCTTTATTTTTAAGATGAGTTTCCATATTAAGCCTGAGATTCCACTTAATAATTCACCTTCCTGCTCTCAGAGTAATTCGGAAAAAACATCATATTGTGACACTGATTGTGAATATCTTTTATTTATTTCTTTTACACCTCACTCAAGCCTCAAAGTACAGACAACAGAGCTGCATCGGTAACTGATGGAGGAATGCAGAAATGGAAAAAAGGAGATGAGAGTAAGAATAATCTAAAGGTTGGTTTGTAAGTTTGTGTGATCAGTGAGATCTTCAATGGAATAGACAGCTCCTCACTAACACATATGTTGTCTACCCTTGGGTATACAATGACACACCACCAGCTTGGGTATACAATGACACACCACCAACTCCCCCTTAATTTTCTTGTGATGAACTTTTTGTGCCCTCTGAGAGCTACTTTATAGGACAGGGCTGAAAAACCTCCACCTTCCTGCTTGCACAAGCTACTTCCTACTTTTACCAGTTGCAATTTTGATATTTAAATATTAATTCAGGCTGTGGGGATAACAGGCACTGGAAGGGTTTGGATTTTTTTCTTTTTCCCAAATGGTTCTCTGGAGAGCAAGGCACAGTGGGTGTAGGTGCTGGCGTTGCCATTGCATCTCAGTCTTCCAAGCTGCAAAAGATCTGTTATTCTTCCAGACTAAAGCTGTCAGTCAGGAGGGACTGTGAGAAGTGAGGCAGTGGTTCGTGATGTGGACTGAAGTTCACAAGAGACCAACTGATTAGCTCTTGTGACCCAACACAAATTTAAAATTCCTGTCTCCAGAGGTAAAAGGTTAATAGAATAACCTATTTTTCATCTAGCTCCCTACTGCAGAACACTCTTTTAATTATTGCTATTATTTATTGATTTATAAAGTAACATGTAACATAAGGTACTCAGCAAGGAAATTATGAAGCATATAAAACACAGTTAAAATGATCAAAGAGATGTCTGATCTGAAGAGATCTGTGATGACAAATATGGAAAAGCACTTCTCCATCTTGGAGACAAACATCAACTTCACTGTGTCTGGTTATGCAGACACAGAAAACACACACACACACAAGAATCCATCTGTAAGTTTAGAAAAAAGAGGGATGTTAAAAACCCACACTTGTTTAGAAATGTGAAAACTGTCATATTAAGAATCCAAGTACTAAGGAATAGACAGTTTAATTCTTAGTACGAGTCAGATAACTGATCAGGGACCCTAACTTCTTTTTAGTCCATAAAAATCACTTTGATTATTTTAATGCCACAACAGTTGAAGCAGCATTTGAAGCCACACTGCCCGGAAGTAACATAGAACCAAATCCGACTGGAGTCAGATGTGATGTCCTAATGCTCTGACCCATATCAGGGCTTCTAAAGGGTACAAAGGTATCACAAGAAGCTGCAAGAACTGGAAAACATCACAGTGTCACACCAGTAGGAAATGGGAATAGGGAAAAGAGAAAAGCTCGCTGTGCTGAAGACCTGCTCCTGTTGTGCTCCCCTGCATTCCCTCGGTCCCCCACCAGCACAGTGGGTGCCCCCAAGTCCAGTGTGCAAACACGACATGCTTCCAGCTTCCACTCACAGTGCTAAGGCTGCATTTGATGCTTCCCTAATGCAGCCTGGAGCCAGGAACTTCAAAGGCGTACATCAAAGCTGTTATTCACAGCAGAGAAGAGAGTGTGAAGCCGGGTGGCATTTTTTCTCTCCCCAGTGAATATGAAACTTTAGGGGGCTTCCCAAAGGACATATGAGTGATTAAAAAAAAAGGAAAACTCTCCTTCGTATCCTAGGGAAAAAAGGGTAGAGACCCCGTAGAGGCAGATGGAGGAAGAAATGAAAATTTCTCTCTATTAATACATCTCCTGGATAGCCTGCTATGCTGAGAAGAGAGGGGGAGGGTGGGAGAAAAAAGAACTAAGTTTCATCTTTGTTTCATTTGGGTTTTTTTATTTTAATCTGAGTCACAAAAGCTTAAAATGATGAAATGAGCATGTGCAGCCTGACTGAGAGAGGAGACAGGCAATTACTGAAACTCTGGGCCACAATATCAGCTGCCTGCTGACTCCTGCGATTGAATTAAAACTATCGTAAGAATAGTGCAAGGACTTGCCCTTGTCCTGCTTGTCTATGTGTTTATTTAATTTTCTGTCCAACTGACTCTCAAATAAATTGGGAACAGCTGCCATTTTTTTGATTCAGTAGCTCCATTACCCCCCAATGACATCATTCTGGGCACGCTCACCAACAATAGGTCATTATACAGCAATTACTTTATTGATTTATGGAAGTTTTTAAGCTCCACCAGGAATACGCACATTCCAGGGAAAAAAGGATTTTTCCTTCTGCACTGTTGCAAGTAGTAAGTTGCTGCAGTAGGCAGGAATAATACTATGGACACAAAATTGGAATTTAGATTACAAAGGGAAAAGACATTTTCACTATTGGTTACATTGTCAAAGAGAAAAGAAGATAAGATTTCAGAGGAGGATCCTGCTGTGAACTGATGTTTAGAAACCGTGATTTAATGTGGCAATTAAATGTATGATGCAAGTAAAACTGCTATGTAATAGACTGGCAGTAAAAACATGCAATATTTGCTATAATGGCCTGATGCATGCCTGTTGGAGGGACTGCAAAAACCATTTAAGGATTATTATCACATGGAAACATTTGCTTTCTTCTATTCCTGCCATTATATTAGATCAGCCATCCTTTGTAGTTCAGATACCATTCTAAGGGAGGAATGCAAAAACAGTGTAGTGCAGATCTGATTCATTATGGTCTTTCAGCTTTTAATCATCTGCTTGGTTTGAAATCAAGGAATTTTGAAGAAGACTAACATTACAAATTAAGGCAATTTGTCATTTTCTGTATTTAAAAAAAACCCAAACTGTTGGAACACACCAAAAAAGTGCCACTGTGGTTAATAAAATGGAGGTAAACAATGCAAGAATTTTATAATCTTTTAAAATAGAACGGATATTGAGCTGTATGGAACACAGACAGAAATATCCCCTTCATGAAACCTTTAGAAGAGGGCAAATACTTGCAAAAACTGTGTCTGAACATGTATTTGAATATTTGAATGAGGCTTATACTTACACCTCTCAACATTTACTTCCAAAACTTCTGTCACTTGCTTTTCTTTGCACTAAAGAAACTAAATTTCTCTGCATTGGAATCTAAAAATGGCTCACTGAAATTATCAGGAGAATAACTAGAATTTCCAAAAATCTAGAGGATGATGCCTGAGCACCACAGTATTCAGCAAGAGCCTAGTGCCTTAGATGTATATTGAAGCTTCACTCTTTTTCTCTTTTCCTGTTCCTGAATTTGATGCTTAAAATGTTTCAGTCATCCACAGAGAGGGAAGAAACTGAATCCTGTGTTTTACATGAATCATTGGAGCGATGCACAACAGAGGCTCTGATCTTCCAGGGCGAATAAGTGACAGTAGCAGTTTCCTAATTCAAAAGCTGATCTATACAAACCACAACATTTCTGCAATGATTCCAGGTCCTTTTGAAGACCTATCCATACTGGATGACTGAAATATGCAAGTTGTGAATATCACGTAGTCAGATATTCTTCATATTAACTTTTCTATACCAGTTGCCCATAACAGACAGAGCCAGAGGAAATAGCCTTACCTTGTGAATGATTCATAAAGACAAAAAAAAAAGGTTGGATAGCTTAATTATAATGAAAAAAAGGATGATTTTTAGAAAACACCTCAGGAAAATGTCTTCAGATCTGCAATCAACACCACTTGGGTACATTACTGTGCCTAGCAGACTCCCATACTATGACTTGCAGAACTGGGGCTTAGCTGTAGACTGCCATTACAAGTGTTCTGAGAAAGTATTGGAGTAACATTTGTGAATTTTTCTGTATTTTATAGATGTGTTTTACAATCATTTCATTTGTTGTGATATGTGCAGTGATCCTTTCCACATCAAATATATGCTAATTTTTGATAAGTTGGGTGTTTTTCAGACAAATTATCCTGGATGAAAGAAATATCCTAATTTTTAGGAGGTCATGCTTTGAAATGCAAAAAAAACCTAAATAGCTCATTAGATCTGCTGGTACCACATTAGAAGGAACGACATAAAATGAAGTAAGATATTATGATTAAAATAATAACATATCTGTATTTGATCATATTTTCTTCATTTCATATATTAAAATAAATATGATCAAATCATCTGGACGTTCTAATGGCGTAAGTTTAACTCCTTTTTTTTTTTCTCGTTACATTAGCACTTTGATTGAAAAACATGAAGGGATGTGAGATTCCTTCTCTGCAGACTTATTATTCTTCTAAATTTTTCCAATACAACTGTTGTATTTTACTTGCATCATCACGAAGACTTTGTCCTGAAGTCAGACATGACTGTTTTAGTAATGTCCTTGTAAAGGACTTGAAATACAAGCCCCAACTCTGTGATCCCCCCACAGTGGCCATACAGTTATACAATCATTTTCTGTGCTTACACTATTTTTACGGCATTTAACACAAATGTGAGATTTCTGTGTGGCATTAACGAAGCCACAACAACAAATTACATTACTCTGATCTTTCTGGTTTTGTTAACTTTGCCAGACTCCTCCCATTTATAAGATCAACTAATGAGAGAACACCTCATGAAATCGGCCAGTCAATTACTACAAAAATTAGCATTTTATTCATCTAAGTAGCACTTTCAATACCACAGCAATGCAGAGAAGTTAAAGAGCTAAACTAGAGAAAGAGCCCTCCACAGAGACATCAAGGGACCCCAGTCTCATTTCTCTCGCCCATGCATCTCCCATGGGCAGCACAGGAGGTTTTCCTGCAAGTGGAAGCTGTGGTTAAACCACAGATATTGAAATTTAGATTTCTCATTCTGGTCACAAAGCTGGTCAGGAGTGCAGAAAAGCAGGACAGCAGGTGTTCACTCTTGTGGAGGCAAATGAACCAAGAATGAGGAAAGCACAGACAGAACATCTCTAACAATCCCACCCTGTGATTCCCTGAATGCTGTTCCTGACCCCTCTTGCATGCAAGGTCACAGAACTGCGCTGAACCTCAGTGGAGCTGACGAGGCATTGATCCATCTGGAAGGGAAATGAGAAAAATCCACTGAGGACCCATAGAAAAAAAGAGTGGGGGCAGGGCGACACTGGGTGCTAAAAATCCTCTTTGGCTACTGGAAATCTTCCAAAGCCAGTGAACTGGCGTGCTACCAAAACCAACTGCTAGTGCCAGAACACGTTTCTATGGTACTTCAAGTGACAGATTTTGCAGTCATACCATAAATAATGCACCTTCTCCTCAAGTGAGGTGAAATGTAGTTTTACTGAAATTAATGGCACTAACTCAATTTACAGTGGCAGAGGATCCGTTTCAGAGTGTTAAGATCTCCACTGATATCTTCTGGCTTTAAGTTATGACTCCTTAATTCAAAAATTCCACCTGGAGTTATAAGTAATGAAAAGGAAATTCCTCCCTCTTCCAGCATCCTGCTGGTATTGAGAAGGCTGCAGAGGTTACAAGACTACACATTTTGTGCCTTTGTCATGAGCAGGTTTTCTCATGAAATGGACATTCTTCCTGACAGTAGTGACTAAGATAGAACCCCACATTCCAATACAGGGCTTGGAACTAGATCTTTAAGGATCGACCCAAACCATTCTATGATTTCAACCAGTTGATGTAATTACCTTGTATCAGTGGTGCAAGGTTAAGCCTCCATAATGCCCCTGTGTCATTTTTCCACCCTGATACCTTAGGTAAACAGTTCTCTACACCATTATTTATCCCCAAAAGGCATAGTAGGTAAGAGAGACAATAGTTAAATGAACTGCCTACTGCCACAAAAGATCAGTGGCAGATGTAGGATCAGAAGTCAAGTTCTGGATCTTCTAACAAAAATTCTCTATGTAATTACATTCACCACTTGCAGATATAAAATATATGTAGACACTGAAAAAGGACAGAAAAAACCCTCCTTCTGTAAGGGTATCCATGTCAGCCCCATTGTTTCAAAAAAATACATGAAGATTCAAAGGCAAACAGCCAGTTAGATAATTAGAGACACAGCCAAGGGATGCATTAGCAAAAATAATCACTGCCTATCCTCAACCAGGGAAGATTTAAATTTTGCTCCTTGGCCTAGGCAGCCTGGATTTCAGTCCTATGGGTTTTTTTCTCTCTCTCTGTACAATTTCCAGTTGCTCTGAATACTTCCAGCACCGTTACGAATGGTGTTTTAACTTCACAGCAGACTGTGGGACAAGCCTCTCCCTGGGCCTGGGGTCGGACACCAACCCTGGGACTGTCACTGGTTCTGTAGCCATCCGTGTGGCTGGTGGGGCTCAGATGTCACCATAAAAACTGATATGTGTGATTGGCAAAGAGTGCCTTCTACCCTAAAGATCGTTTTTCAGCTGAACTTTGCATTCTGTGTAGATGCATTTTTGAAAACTAGAACTGAGCATAAAATTCCATTATTTAAGTGGCTTGTACTAGGCAGGTATGGTCTAAGAAACCTGGCAGTAACTTACTCTTTTTGTGGCTTCTACTTCGCTAGACTCTGAGGAGCCATGAATCTATCTTGTCCTTAAAAAACTGAAAGAGGGGGCCTTTAAAATGAATATAGTGCTAAATTTATGTGCCACAGGAGCAGCATATCAAGGCCTCTGTGCTGATTAGACCCAGATGTTGGTAACAATGTTAGTGTTATGGACCAACTGCAGGTGTGGGAATAAATCCCTTTCCCTGTGACTCTCAGCAATCAGACCAGTGGTTTCTTCTGGCTCTCAGCTCACAGTTTTCAATTAGCCCTACAATGATATTGTTGTTCTCCAGCATTAGATCATATGTCATGTAAATGAAGTTGAATATACACTTTAACTTGACAAGGTGATTAAGGCCAAGGATACATATGTTCACTATTATAATACGACCAAGGTTAAAAAAAAAAATAAAAAAATAGCCCTGACATGCCATAAAGTTGTTATTATTTTGGCTTATCAGTAGATTTTCACATTTCACTTTCATAAAACAAAACATAGTGTAAATCAGGGATAGACTAGAATTCTAATAAAAGGCAGACAAAAACATTAAATGTGTAAGATTATATATATGTGTGTGTGAGTACAATGCTTAATTATGGGCTTTAATGTTTTTATGCGACAGTCTGACATCAAACTCGGATCGCTTTTTATTTCCTTTCCCAGTTTTCTGTCCACTCTCCTTACCTTTTTCTCTTTCATGTCAATGAATAGTGCGTGCACAACTATTTCCACAGGAGAAGAAACAGAAATATTCCTGAAAAGCCAGCCAGGTTAGAGCAATGAATCCAGCTCATCAGTGCCAGAGGTTGTTTTCTCTATCTCCTTTGGGTTTCATGATATTTAGAACACCACCATGGCTCACTAAAACATATTAAGGGCTCTAGTAAGTAAAGGGGCCATACTCCTCTTCCACACATGCATAATTCCCATTAATGTCAATGGCCATTACCTCTGCTAAGAAGAGTGCAGCTACTAGTATTTTTCTTTATTTTCACTTTCATCAGGCTCTTTTCGCCAGAGCTGTGAGACTGTGTATTATTCAGCGGTAGCAAAACAAAAATAAAAGTGAAAACCTTGTGAAAGTAAAGTAAAAGAATGACATAACCAGCATAGAGACAGGTTCTGGTACATTGTTTGCAGGACAACAAGATGATTTCTCATTTCTGGAGGTACAAGGGAATTGCAGACACAAATCCTTTAGGAATGCAGGAAATATAAGAGGTCCCTGAGGTTGTCAAGTGTTACCAAAGGTTATGAAGCACCAATTACTTGCCATCACAAAACTTATTCTGGGACTTACTCTGAACTCAGAACAAAGTGCACAACAACAAGACCCCACTGCTACACAGACCCAGTGAGCCTCAACACAGAAAACTGCATTTGGTCTCTTAGAGAGCAGAGCTCAAGCTCAGGAGTTTATTACAAGAAGGACTATCATCTTCTCTTCTGTTCGCTTACACTCTGGCAGTCAGCAGTATAGGTGCTTTTGGGTGTTCCTGAGCAATTGGACATGAAATCACAAAGAAATATCCCTGAATGAGGTGCAACTTGGTGCAACAGCCAAAAACTGCAACTCTTAGATACTACATTCTCCTCCAATCCTTTGTTGTTCCGCACATCATAACTTCCTATATGTCCTGCCTTGCAAGAAAATGGATATTAGAGCTGAAAAACAGGAATTATCTCGGTGTACTTTCACCACTTCCGTACTTCCCAACACAGAAGCCAAAGGAAACTGCATAGCACAGACCACATAAATATTCAATGAATAAAAGGGATTCTGTGAAATTCTATCAGTAACAAATATTTTCTATAACTTGTTTGATCCCCAGTAATTCTAAAATATCTGTTGCATCCACTTCCCTTAGGTATGTCCCTTACTCTTGCCTTAAACGCCTCCTGCAAAGCCCTTGTAACAGAGACTGAAGTTATGCATCCAAAGGCTGTGCCAAGATAAAGAATGAAGTACTGACCCTCTAGGTTTTACTGTTACATAGCTATGTACTACTGTTACTATTCACAGATTCACAATTTGACATCCCAACTTTTGTTTCAAAAGCATTGAGAAACATGTATTCTCCCTATGAAGAGCAATAATTCAGGATGGCCAGAAAAAATTAAATCTGGTTCCTGTAGGATTTGAGAACTCAACATTTCTTTGCTGCACAGGTTTGAAACAAAACCTGAGGGAACTCATATATTTCTCTATGAGGAGTTGCAGATCCTAGGAAGTTTGAGATTCCTGACTTGGAGGAAGACAGGTGAGAAAAACAGCACAGAAGTGGCAAAATTAAAAGCACTAAAACCGCAGAAAGACAACCAAGCCAGAATCTTACCTGTGCTTTATTAGAATTTACAGTTCACCCCTGGGAAGCCTTTGGAGCTCTATGAGTTCAGGTGTACTGAAAAAAAATGTGGTCTGACCTGTTTCATCTATTTCTGGTTATAAAAATCGTGAGTAATATTCTATAGTGATGAAGTAATCTAGAAACTTGCCTCATACAGTTTTATCCACCCTGTATTGACTCAGGACACTGAAAAGCCCTAGAATAGGTAATGTGGAAAATAAAAAGAAAAACTTCCACTTTAATGAATGATAAATGGGGACCACTGGCATGCTCACTTACAGGTGACAGGTCTCCCACAAACAGCGTCCTGTTTGTGGCTTTTTGATAGGAGATGTATTAAAAATCATTCACCTCTGTTAAACAGTACTGGCTTGGTAACAATGTCAACATAAATTAACTCCAGCAGAACTGTAAGCAATAGAAGTTAGTAACGATATGTAAGATTTAACTCACAAAAGGGCTTCAGAAATGAGTACATTTTTGAGGCAGGAAACCATGAACTTAATTTACAGGCAAGGTTCTCCCTTCTGGCTTTGCCTTCTGTATGTTCCCTCAAATGGTGTGCCCTGTTTGGTTAACAAGTCATCTGAACAACAATTAATCCATGCTGACAAATTTGTCAGACATATTGGAGTAATCAGCTTAATTTTTAACAGGTTATTCCAAATTTACCCAAACGGAGGCCTTTGTGTACCATTTTAGCAGTAAATTATAATAATAAGAGTGCTCACACTGGTATATAAAAATTGGATTAGTAATATTTGACTCCTATATGGAAGCTTTAGAGTTCAGAGGTTGCAAAGATTTTCTCTTCTCTCTTGCAGCTGGATATATTCTTTGAACTGGGGAATGAAAAAGGAATTTCTTCACAAGATTTGTCTCTAGCAAAAATGTTCAAAACAGGACGGCTCTGCCAGGACTTCATTCTAACAACTTTAAGAGAAGTCTTAAAATAAGACTCAGAGTCAGAGGAGGCAGCACAGAAAGTAGCTACCACAAGATCAAACCCATCTCCAGTAGCATGGCCGCAGTGAATGACAGAGGGAAAATAATCTAGAACTCTTAACATAATTTCTTTTCTTGGTTTTCAACTGTTCCACCTTCCTTTCCCTTGTTATTTTACTCACTATCCTAGATACCAACTCACCTTTTAAACTCATAAAAATAGTGACCACAAAGGCAACATTAAAGGTATAGTCGAGTAAGGTAGCAGCATGAAACAAGTCAAGGCCAAGCCAAGAGGAGTTCATTGTAGCAGGCATTGATTCATGGCTGTTAATCGCTGGGAGTAAAACATAGCCAAGAAGTATGCCACTTAAATCTCACTAGGTATACCATTTTCCCATTGACTGGAGGAAATGAAATCAATGGTGTGGCCTCTGCTCCCCAGCAATCACATCCCAGATGTGAGAGTGTATTTCAACAAGGCACCAATTAAATGGATTCTTCTGCTGTTACAGCCCCACCATGATCTGAGCAGTTTTGGTTCTGAGCAAAAGCAATGGGCTCGTGTAATCACAACCCAGTTTAAAAATGGCAATCTGTAATTTAGATCATTCAGGTCAGGTGTCAAAGCACAGAAGTTAATATGAACTTAGGATATGTAATAACCTTAGGCCATTATAATCCTGTGTAGCTCTCATCCTGAGGTCTGGATCCTGTTAGCAAGGTAAGCACTTAGGAGCAAGGCCAGCCTTTGCATCCTGGGGAGGACAAAAGACTGGAGAAATGGAGAAGATGCTGTTATCCGATTTGCTTTCTGCTGACAGGAGGTTAGTTGTGGCGGTGGTAACAGCAGTGGAAGCTGCCAAGGACTCTGACAATAAAGAGACCACCGCCCGATGGTGGGTTAAGGCATAGACCCTATCCCCCATCTCTAAGCCAAGTTATCAATCATAAGTTTCCCCCCTCCCTGTTGTATTTTGATTAGCTTATGAATATTCAGTTCCCTTGTTGAACATGTATGTTTTCTCAAAAGTTCCCCGTTACTCGACGCCCCATTAGTCCTAGTTCATGTCATTTTATTGTACCCTCCCCTGGTTGCATTTTATTGGATGCTGTACCCCTTGTTCCTCCCCTATCCTTCCCTATGATTGGTTCCCTGTGCTCGCTCCACCCAAAGCTGTCCCTCTATAAAAACCCTTGTCAGCGTCTCAAAGGGGGCTTTTGCCGCTGCCTCCCCTCAGTGTGCATTCCCTGCTCCTTTCCCCATCCTTCAATAAACGCCACTGGAACGGCAAGCAAAAGTTCTCCCTCTCCTTTTAATCTCGGTGCTGCGGTTACACCCTGCCTGCCAGGCGAGCTTCCTGCTGCTAAGCTGGTAGCTGAGACTGGGCACAAGCTCTGAGGCACAGACCCTCTGGAGGCACCAGCTGGTCTCCTGCACCGCTCTTTCTTGCCACCTGGTCAGCGTGCGTCAGTTACTGAGTCCAAAGGGAAGTCTGTAGAGACAAAGGCCATTTCTGTTGTTACGAGAAACTCCCAATTCCCTCAAACTCCTCTGCCGATAGTTTGTAACAAAAAATGCAAGAGCAGTTCAGACTCTTAAAGACTTCTAAGTGTAGGTAAAATACCTTTCAAATCAAAGATAAGTACTCAGATGCAAGCCACATGCACAGCGAGCACTGTAAACCATACTTACATAGAGTGGCTTTAATAAGTCATCTATCAAAGAACTAGAAATACCCACCTCAAACAGACCCCTCACAGTAATCACTAAGGTCAGTGGCTGAACTGTTTACACTAAAGGCCATTTTTTATTCATGTCCTAACAGTGAAAAGTAGCAATAGTATGCTGAAAAGTTGAGTACATCTATCTCACCTTTCACCAATGCCTTCATGAACCAATGAATCCATGGGGATGGATGGCATTATTCCACAAAGTATTGTGAAAACAGGCAGCATTGTTAGGCCCACAGTACATTACTGATAACCAAGTAGAGGCAGAGCATAAAGGAACATATGGCAGGTGAAAAAAGAGAAGTGTACTGCAAACACATATAGAGGAAAGAATATGCTTTTTGTGCTCCTCACTCACAGTTAAAGTATAACTGATTTTCACATTTAAGCAACAGCTTCCTAAATACAGCCATGACGAACATCTGCCTTTCCTTCATTTTTCTGTTTGTTTCTGAAACAAATCTGACCACTGCTAGGATGAAGAAATTTGAAACTAAATGTAGGATGCTGGAAAATGGGATCTGTTTTGTAGCTATGCCCTGCTGGTACTGCAGGATCTAGCCTGAAGGCCAAGCGTGGCTGAGGTTGCAAGGGGAGAGAGGGGGTGGAGAACAGGGTGGTGATGAAGGCAGAGGATGAGACTGAAGACCCTGCATGGATGTCTTGTTAGTGCAAGAGCATCTCTCACTGGCCAAGATGAGGCAATGACCTGGAATAAATTTTGCCTCTCTTCTAGATGAAAAACTTGGTCCTAGTTTTTTTTACAAAAAACTAGAAACACCTTGAGACATAAAAAAATGTGTTATAAAAGCGTGGATGATACCCGAGCAATTACAAACAATGAGGGGTATCTCTGACTTACATTCATGTCTCACACTCTGCATGTGTTTGTGCCTATATTAAACACAGAGAAACACGTTAATGGAGTACTTCATACAGATTACACACTAGAGAGAGTGAGTGAACATACTGTTATTTCTATTTAAGTCATTTATGGAATTTTTTTTTTGTTATATTTGACTTACATCTATTAATCAGGTAAGGATCGGGGTTTAGATTTTAGCAGTCGCTTTCCGATGAACAGTAAGGTGACAGCAGCTGTAACAGCAGTTCTAACATTTTAATGCAACTGCTCTGGAAATGAGCTGTACAAAAGGTGTCCCTTTCTAGCCTAGAGGATGCTTAGGAGTAAGAAACGTAGATTAAAAGGGTCTTACCATCCATTCAGACTAGGCACCTTACAACAACATGGAAAGAAAAAGTCTGGCTAACAGAGTTTGTAACCACATTTAGTACTAGCTTTAACTTACACTAAACCTCTCAGCTGCAGTATCTCCCCTCTGTCATTTATATCTACTGGACATATGCGCTGAAAGTGAGCATAAAGTAACCACATCTTACTCAAATGTCATATACCTGTTAAGTGCAAATTAGCTAGGCCCTATGTTTATTAAAGTGCAGCTTGCTAGACCTCCTTGAATTCAGGGTCAGTTGGTGTTTCTTTATGAACCCCTTTATGAAAGTTTTCAGTGCTTTATAGCTCAGCCATTAAATTTTGCTCCAGGCTGAAGCTTCTTACAAAAGGTTTAATTCTAGAAGGAATTTTTTTAAAATATATTTTCAAAGAGATCTCTTTGGTCATCTTAAAACATAAAAAGGGTACAAAAAAAAAAAAGAATTTAATAGGTTTTAGGCCATCTTTAGGGCTCACCATGATTCAGAAGTAACTTAGAGCTGGCTATTTTTTGTGTTTGAAGCCTGTCTACCAAGTTTGTACTGGGACTTTTTATATGCATGTCTATAAATAAGTAGTCCTACACCTTTTTATGGTATTACAGTTTCTTTTTCACCCCCATGGACTGAAATCCTGACTGTCTGGCTCGGGGAAAGTAATCCATACAAGCATGATAAGCAGTTCTAGGCCTCCATTTTTAGCAATTAAATTCTAGAGAACTAAATCTTTGCTTAATTTAGTTGTGTAATTTTAGGATGTCCTTTATATTTCACATACCATTGAATTTCAGTAGTGTTGAATGTTGCTTGGCTGTGTTCATGCTGAAATTAATTCCTGCTCTGGCCACACTGATGTTTTTCATTCCAGTTGTAGGAAGATCTGCTTGTTAGCAGTGCTGCCTAAACCTGATCCTGCTCAAACTGTCCTGTTTTCTGCAGGTTTCTGCTCCTGGAGTCAGGGAAGACCACAGTTTGAAGGTTTAAAACCTCTAAAACCACCCCTCCCCAACATGTGACTAGCACAACAAATCAAGAGGAACGGATTGTCCTTGGGGCATCACAGCAAGGGGACCAGGATTGACATTTGATCTCTGCATTCCGTGTGAGCCTCCTCACACAGAGGAGGAGCTCTTCCTTCCAAAGAACTTTTAATGAAACCAAGACACATTTACAAAAGCATCTATGTGAATGTCCACACTGAAGAACTTGAGAGCAAAAGGTGCCGGGAGCTGTATCAAAAACCTCCCAATGTCTGACTTCTGACTTTGGATCTGGAGAGCTGTGAAACCCCGAACAGCATGTACAGCTGTCCCAGTCTTAGCATAACCTGTACATCCTTCCCTCACCAGCTCCATCAAGGCATTAAACTACATTTAGTGCAGAAATCTTTTTTTTTTTAAATCTTAATTTCCCTTCCTCTCATCTGGGAGCCAGCCGCGGCCTATCTTCAACTGGGCTTCCCGTCCCTGGGGAAGATGTCTTGCAAGCCCAAAGCTCTTGGGAGCACATGTCCTGCTAGTCCAAAGCTCTTGTACATGTTACACCTAACATCAGGGTGACCCTGAGCTCAACCAAGCAAGTAGAGTGACACTTCAGGTGTCAGCATTGCTATGCACATCATGTGATCTACACAACAGGAGCAGCAGCAAAGAAAATTGTAATTGTAAATTGTAATTTATGATAAATGAAGAAATACATGTTTACAAAAAGACAAAGGAAGCAAGGCAAAATAAACAGAAATAAATTCACATGCTCTGTTTTTGGTAAACCTCAGGGCAAAAGTCAGGTTTGAGCAGGAAAAAATATCAGTTGCATAATAAACTAAGATTTATTAACATTGTTAGGGCAGCCAATATAAATGTAAACCTATACTTTCCCTGTAAACTTACACTTTTATTAGATGGTTTCATCCTAGAGCTGAATCTCTCTCTACAGCCACCCCTTCAGGTCTTGTCTCTCTCTAGTAGATTCTTTCTGCATAACAATTCTAATATATAGCTCTTCCCATATATTAATCACAGCACATCTTGATTACTGCAACATTTTTTTCTCTGCCTTGACAAAAGCAATCATCCTCAAATCCATTAAGGATATGCCTGACAAAAATTATATTCTATTTTATTATGTTTCTTTTAAGCATTTCACTCCATCTTTTCATTTTCTTCTGTTGGCATAATTTTCATATTATATCAAATATAAAACTACCTGGTTTTGTTTTAACAACTTCATAGCTGATCTCACTCACACTTCCTATCAGTTCTTCTTCATTAGTTAATTGTTTTACTCCTGTCTGGCATATTAAAATTTCAAACATTTTCATGCTTTGTCCCATAGGTTGTCCTCACAGCCCCCAAAACAAGAAGTTTTCGTGATCAGAGATAATAATAATTTTGGTTTTCTTCTTGAAACTTCTCCTTAAAACTTTCCTTCTCCATGAAATCTGGAAAATCTTGCCAGTAGTTAAAAACTCAGAGTGTGCTGGGACCAGTTTGACCTATAACTGTCCGTTGGTTTCCCTGGAATACAAACAGTTATGTCTGCAACCATATGTTGTCTCTTGTCTTGGGCTCAGATGCATCAGATTGCCACAGCTTAATGAAGGCCATGTGTTGCCTGAGCCAACGTAGTAAATTGCATAGTTTTAAGCCACAGCACATTCGTTAAAATGCACCAATTTAAACCTTAGTGAAATGGGTAGAAGAACATAAGTTTACGTCATGACAGCTGAGAGTATGTATGCAGAGAGTCATCATGGAAACGTGTTAGACCATTGCAACTTAATTGTGTGTTTGGATCTTTGTACATGGAACTGTGTTTGGAGTAAAACCTGGGTTTTTTTGTTATAACCATGGAGCATTTAGATGTCTAGGACAGGGCTTCTAGGGTTTACTAGCAGGGACTGAGTAACTACAAGAAATGGCACTACATAAAGACAATGTTGCTTTGTGAACAGCCAGGTGTGCTGTTCTTGAAACAGTCTCTGTTCTTATGACACTCCCTGCTGTAGTGTGCTTCTCAGGAGCTGATAACACACTATCACATTGTTTATGGACCAAATATTTCTCTCTCTACTCAAAGTAATTTTGTCCATGTATTTGACTTCCACAGTTACATTTTGCACTCTCCTCTCCTGCAGTATTTTCCACTCCTTCTACTTATTCAGTACCTAAATCATGCCTTCGACATAGTTTCTCTTCTTCTTCCACCCCCCACTTTTTTTTTCTTCTTTTTGTGTAGCAGGAGCCCTGGGTATGAGAAACTGAAAAAGTGTTTTTCACCCTCTAAAGCTCTCAAGATTTGGTACTGCCAATGTGACGGAGGCAACTCCTGGAATAAATAAAACTTCTAAAACCATTTTTACATCAGAGTTCCCATTGTTTGGGACTTAGCTGCAGTCCATAATACATGAAAGTACATTTTTTCACTTGAGATAATGAAGAGGACACAGACAGAAGTTGAGGGCATATCTCAACAAAAGCTACTGAACAATTTGAAAATATCAGAGGATACGGTTTTATGTCAATGAAAAGGATATAATTACTAGGCTTGTATTCTCCTTTCCACAAGGGCAACCTTCCAGCACTTCTGCCTGGTGTATCTCTCTCTCTTCTGCCTGTCTGAGCCTCAAAACTGCCAGAAGAAGGAATCCGGGCTGCAGTGGTAAAACCACTGCATCTTTGTACATAATCCATGTGAGCAGGGAGACATCAGAAAGTTAATGATCAATCCCTTCATGAGTAAGAGTAGATAGGAACTGGCATATTGGTTTTTAAATAAAGAATTCCTTCCATCAGCAATACAGGCTTGTACAATCAGCTATTAAATACAATTCTCAGAATTGCTATGGTGTCTCTGGAATAAAGTTTAACTGAAAAGTGTTCTTAAAAGTTGGCTCCTGAATTGTTTAGCCAGAAAATGCAGCCAGAGGTTCTGAATGTGTAAAGGAAAGCATATGCACATGCTCAATTTCAGACGCTTTCAGAGAAAAAATAATTAATCTTCTCTGCAATCTAGTGAAGCAAGCATATAACCCTGTGAAAAACTACACTATCGGGGGAAGGAAGACAGGGAGAAAGACAGAGAAGAGGAATCAGGCTGGCATGGTTAAATGATTTGTTCATGAACAAGATCCATCCTCAGACTTAAAGAAAGATCCAGCTTCCACCGAGTTCCAAAGAAGGGGTTTAGCAGTTCCAAGCATCATTCTGAAACACAGGAAGTGTGTGATCCTTATGTATCTGTCATTGTTTATTAGTTTTTTACATAGATCTCATAGTTTAGGCTAAGAATAGAAGTCTATTGGTTTTGTTATTGAGGATATTTTTCCAACATCATTGTCTAAAAAAAATACCAAAGCAAATATTACAAGAAGACTAGTCAAAACATTTGCCTTCCTGCAAACAGATTAGCCAAACACCAATAATACTGTCACTCTGGGTTTCTATATTAAAAAGAAAACAAAGCAAACAAACAAACAAAAACCCAAATAAAACTAAAACATCCCAAATTCTAAAATGTGGCTGGTTTGAAAACAACTTGGCACACATGTGCTTGGCTGTTTTCTATGTCAAGGTTACAACTGTTGCTGCAATTGCAAATATTTAGATCTAGATCCTTCCACCTTTATTAGTATTTCCTTTGAGAAGGGAGAAAACGTAGCTTTGGCTTTTTCAGTGGTTGAGGAATTTTCTGAGGTGCGGGAAATCTTATTTTCCGCTGCAGTTCACCTAGGTCTGTTTGTAGCATAAGAGACTACCCCTCTAATTATGTGTTTTATGTTTGTCTAAGGTTCTCAGCCAATTTATTTCTGCAGGAAAGTGTATCTTTAAATTGTGAAAATCACTCCATAAATTCTGATTTAGAACAGTCAAGGTCTGATACCTTATCTGTGTTCTTACTGTGTACAAGGTCACATCATCAGCATGTAGATGTACAGAATATTTCATGAACTATACAGCGTTGACAGGTCATTAATAAAAACTGCAAAATAAAAGCCCTCTAATTAGCTCCTGAGGTAACTTCGTGTGTAACATTTTCACCCCAGATTCAACACCATTAAACAAAGTGACTGGTGTTTGCTCTCTAGTGTAGCCAGAGAACCATTCTACTGTAGTTAAACTCAGCCAAATTGAGGGAAACTTAGATAGCAATATGTTGTGATTTATTGGAACAAAAGGCCATAGCCACATCAAGATAGATAGTTCCCACATAAAAAATTATGATGTATGTCTGTGACAATATCAAAGTTACCTTGAAAAGAGCAATGTGGTAGGCCAAAAACATGACTAAAATACGGTCTTTGAAAGGAACACTCATTATTTTTTGTGTAACTGTGAGAAAACAGAAAACACAAATAGGTTATAATTAGGGTGAAACAACAGGGTTACTAAAGCATCATTTCAAATGGTCGATTATCTCAAATTAGAAAGACGATATTGTAATAAAGATCCAGCAACAGGTTTGAGAAGAGCTAACAGAAAGCATTTAAAGAAACACAGGGTAAGGTTCCCAATGGTTATCACACTGACTAGAAGGTGAGCTGAGAGCAAGGAGCCACTTCTTTTATGGATGCAGTTTCTCCACTGCATGACAGATGACTGAAAGGACATTTTGATGAGCAATTTGTAAGGCAAGGTAAGGCAAGTATCCCGGTGTTATCAGACTGAAGGCAAAATGCCTTTTTTAAGGCATTTTTTAAAAAAAAAGGCTTTTCATATGAAAGGTAGGAATGAAAGACTGCCTGGGTGACAATGGCTGGGTTGAAAAGGAGTGAAAAAAATATTTCAGCCTATATTTTGGTGAGTGTATTACTTTTTACTGTGTGCTATTCAATATTCATAGTGATTGGTCACCTCAAATGCATTTGTGTTGCTTCTGCTGTCTGGATTACTTGAGAGAAAGAGATTAATGAGAATTTGAGATGGCCAGACAAAATAATCCAAGTGTGAAGACATTAGTATACATAGCCATGAATTACATTCTGTAACCACCTTGTAACCCGAAAGTTCTTAGTATAAAAGGAGTACAAGGCCTTTTACTTCAGTATCTAAACTTGAATTTCAAATAACTGGAATCTATTTTAAAGCCAATTAATAACCCAATAACCTACTTCTCTCTGATATAATAGAGAAAATAATTTGTGCCAGTTTGCAACAACACTACATTTCAACACCTTTCCAGCACATAACCTGAACAATATGTGTTTTTATGATTTTAAATCTCATATTTCTTCTAAATTGCAGCATGAAAGCTCAGGTCCATTGTGTTTACATCTGCCTCAGAGGGGCAAGTTGCTAGCCTTTAAATGAGACTCCTTCTAAAATCACACTCCAACTGCTCCTTCTGCTACCCCTCATATTTAAGGTAGGTTATTTCCAGAGAGAGATGGTGGTCTGAAACGTGGAGCTCTGAAACAGGCAGAGCTGGAGGCATGGGAGCCTCAGGTCTCACCCAGATTCTCATACTGATGCCCACACAGCATGAAGCAAGAAAGATGAACAGGAAGGGCAGGGCAAATGTCAGTGAATTTTTGTGGCAGTAAGGCAAATCTAAAGAGTTTTTCAAAGGCCACAAAGTCATTGCTTGGTCCTAGGCAAGATATAGTAATGGAAGGTGTATTCTTGGGAATCATTCTGAAGTGGCCCAAAGAGAGTTCAGTGCAAGACATAATGTCTCTCCAGCCAACTGCCCTGTGATTTCTCCCTGCTCAGGCTTAATAGCTTTCCTAACAAGTTTTAGATGAACTACGGATGAAGCTGGTTTGTTACTTTTTTTTCCCAAGTGGTAATTTCCCCAGTTATACTGAAATAGAGCTATTATCACCACCAGTGTTGTTGTTACCATAGTTCCTAAGCAGAAGATTGCAGTAATATCCCAAGAGAACACTGGTCCTGAGCACTCAGGCTGTGTCTAGAAGTCAATAGACTTCCTTTCTACCATACCATGGACTTGCTGGCAATATTTGTTGAACATTTCCCAGTTTGTAAATGGTTAACAAAAATATAATCCATTTACATAAAATGCTGTCAGATCTGCTGCTGACAACAACTGTATTTCATACTTGCATGAATACCATTGGACAAAAAGAAAATAAAATTGGTATTTATTGCTAAACGTTTAGCCTAAGTAGGAAACACGGAATTAGGGTACTATAAGAGAAACTCATTGGATGGATGGAGAAGTTACGTTCCAATATCTCTGAATATGAGAGATACATAGAAATTAATACAAATTGTTATGATTTACCGTAATTGATAAATTTCAAGAAGAAAATGCTGAAACCACGGGCATTTAAACTTCAATAATGAAATTATTTCTGTATTATTATAGTATTAACTTGTTAATCATATTAACAATTTTCTGTTTTATTTAATAAATAAAAGTCCTGTGCTGATTGAGTTGTCAGTGTTATCTGTGGCAGCTATAAGAAATACCAACATAACAGCGGAAATTTAGTGGATAACTTTTACTTTAAATTGAAAGATGTTATCATTGAATAGTTACTACCTGGCATGCTGAAATTTTTTCTTACTAAATTTAATTTAGGTAAACACTAAAGTAGAGATAGGGTCTCTACTCTCTTTTTTGGCACAATGATGTGGGCAGCTCTCTTTTGTGTCCTTATCCAGACTGAATCATAGAATGGTCTGGGTTGGAATGAACCTTAAAGATCATTGGACACTTTTCACTAGACCAGGTTGCTCCGAGCCCCATCCAGCCTGGCCTTAAACGCTTCTACGGATGGGGCATCCACAAGTTCTCTGAGCAGCCTGTTCCAGTGTCTTACCACCTTCACAGGAAAGAATTTTTTCCTAATATCCATCTAAACCCACTCTCTGTCAGTTTGAAGCCATTCCGCCTTTTCCTGTCACCCCAGGCTCTTGTAAGTAGTCTCTCTCCATCATTCTTGCAGGCTCCCTTCAGGTACTGGAAGGGGCAATCAGGTTACTCCAAAGCCTTCTCTTTTCCAAGCTGGATAATCCCAAGTCTCTCAGCCTGACTGAGATCCATGCTTCCATGTCCCCATGACTATGGCTGCCCTTCCAGACTCAGCACAGGTTAATCTGTCTACATGACAACAAATTTCAAGTACCATCCAGTGAATATGATATGACCTAACCAGATGGTCAACCATGCTTTTTGTCTCCAGACACTGTTAATCTGTACCAAATTCAGCTGAGGGAGAAAGGCTAATGATTTTCTGCCTAGCAATCAACCTCATTTTATTTCATGTTTTGCAGACACATTTAGATGGCGGTGGTTGCTTAAGGCATACGCACGTATATTTACTCCAAAGTTTGCAGCTCAATGTTTTTTGATAGGCACTTCCAGTATTTTCTATTCAAATGAACATAACTCTTCTATAAAAGTAGACTAAATGCCAACTCAAAAGCAGATTAAAAAGAATGTTAAAACAAATTGTAAGTTTTCAGTGAAGAACAAGACATATACTAAGACCACAGTCTCTTCTACTGAACAGGTTTTTTTTTTTCCTTCTCTAGCTACTGGGATCCAGGGATCCTCAGTCTGACTATTTCACTGATCAGTAGAGATATTCTTTCATGTTGTGTTTTCAGTTGCCCAAACTGGACATGTGATTGATTGCCGGGGCCCTCATTTCTGCTTCAACCATTAACAGAAGAATGATCTTTAATATGGATAAAATTCTGACCAAAACTAGGACACACACCACCTGAGAGTGTGTGAAAGAATTTGAGCAAGAAAAATGTGTGTGGAGCAGATGCAGACATATTGCAACAATCAGATTTACCCACAGGAGGCAGCCAAACGAATGGGACCAGGTTGGGTGGAAAAGGACCTCAACCAGTTTTATCTCAGCTGGCATTTGTTCTGTTCTTTGTTTTAGTTTATAGCTAAAAGCAAAGTATTGCAATTATTGAACACCAAGAGCCAATTCTCTTTGTCTGGAGGAGCTGAGCCCAAGTGAAGAAGTGCACAAATACAAAACTCCACTATAATATACGGAAGAAAACAACATACTGCTCTCTTCACCTAAATCTAAGCCTTCAGAGAAATCTGATGATCTTATTTAGTCCGTAGATTAAGATCTCAGATGAAATGTAATAAAATTACAATAAAGGTTATGTATCAATAAGGTGTCAGCTGTGCACAGGGATGAAGTATTCTAGTCATAATTAAATTTCAAATCTAATTATAATTTGAAGAGTCCTTTTAATTAAATTGCAATATTTTGCTTTTGTAGGAAGATGATTGCTATAGCATCTTTTATCTGTAATTTTCTTTTAATTAAAAAATGTAAATAAATCAAAACCAGCTACTTAAAATATTTACATCTTAAATGAAAAACAAACAAAAAATGCAGGAATTTCACCATCCGTGTCTTATCTACTGAATCACACCTAGGCATAGTATGGAAGGTGAGAAAGGGGTGCCTAACAAAGTGGTGAATTTTACACTATCACTTATTTCTTTCACATAACCAGAAATGGCCAAATAACTTTGGCCAAAGGAGAAAAAAAGAGCTTCCTCAGAGCAAAGAATGTCAGACAGGAAAGATAGAAAACCTTTACTTCAAAAGGTGTTGGGACTGTAGGGCATCCTTTGAAAAGCTGCTGGATGCTTCCCTACACTGCGCTCCTCCAGACATTCCCACCAGCCTCAAGCACAGCAATTCCAGGTTGCTCTGATTATTAGCACTTACAAGCCTCTTTCTGCTTATTTGTCCTCTTCATGTTCCTTTCAAGCACTTTAGTCAGTTTATATCATCTGCCTGGGTGCTAACTTTGTGTGTTGGCTTAAGTAGTTCCCTTTCCCCCTGGTATTATGCTTCCTGATGGGATGGCTTGAAAAGAAAAATGGTCTTCATTTCTCTCAGCAAAATATGCAAGTGTCTTATAGTCTTCTAAGACAGTCTCAGTTTGCCTGAGCACCTCCTTCAGTCTGAGTTTGTCTTTGCTGTATAGAGCACACAAGAATTTTATCAGGAGTAAGGAATGCCAGGCAGATTTCCCAGGCCCTCTGCTGTGGCATAAATCTATCACTATTCCTATGATAAATATCTATTTTATGATGTATTAAGACCAGTTTTACCTTTGCCACAAACTTCATAGAGGAGGAGTCATCCACAATTGTTTCCAGGTGACCCTGTAGGATTATTCAGTATTGCTTTCTGACTGTAAAATATTCCTGCTGGGTTTTTTTCCATCAGCAAGTTTCATTTCCACATTTTATACCAAAATTATTTAACCAAATCAACCCAACACTTGTAGTGGAACTTCCTTAATTAAACCAATGACTCCTTTTCTAAGAAAAACTGCATTTTTATGAAAGAAAGTTATTAATTTAGTCTGGCATGATCTTTTTAAAACTCATGTTATATTCTATCCTATTTTCTATTTATTCTTCATCTTTACTGTGTTCTACAAGCTTTTCTTTAAAGCCTGACTCATAACTGATGCTGAACAATTAGGCTTATAAATGTCCAGATACTCTTTTTCCTCTCTTAATATATATGTATATTGAAAATACGTATGTACATTGATATGTGAACATGCCTATAGAACAATTTACTTTTTACACAGTACTGTCCGGACTAGACAGCTGTTTCTGCCACAACACATGAGAAATCAGATACAAATTTTTTCAGAGTAGTGTGTTGAAAGTTATCTGCTACTCCAAGACTTGAACAGGTTAAACACTTGGAGCCTTGTGATCATTCCATGTGATAATCTCCACTTTCATATCCATTCATTTGTTCCCACTAGCTGACCCACCTTTGCTTTCCTTATTAAATATAATTAGGTTAATGGAAAAAGACTTTTTTTTCTTTCTTTTGGGAGGACACTCCTACAGAGTAGAATAACTCTGGTTTGTCTTTTTTTAGTCTCTTCCTATTTATATGTTTGGGTAAAAAAACCCCTGACTACTTGCTTGAATGTTCTTTGCAAATCATACCATACCTTTACTATTGGCAATTCTGAGTTTATCAATACAACTCCTGACCTTTAAGACGTAGTCTTTCTTGTTGCTCACTCCACTCTTTCCATCTTTTTAGGGTTTTTTCTTATTTCTACTGTACAGGTACTTACGGCTTTTTTTTTTTTTTTTGGTCAGATAATATTTCCCTTTTTGCTGAGATAAAAATTCCTAACAGATTTTGAAATGTGGACTAAATTCTAAATTTCTTCTGTGCTGAAATCCATACTTTCTCAGCCCAACTCATGTTAAAACCTACATTTATTAGATTTTTTTTTTAACTGAACCTTATCCAGTCATTTAATTTAAATTCTATCAACACATGGTCACATTTGGAAAAGTTTATTTTCTCTTCAAGTCTCAATTAATACAGATTGTCATGTCCTCAGTGAATTTCATTGAAAGAAACAATCTTTCTTCCATCTAATCTCTGGACTCCAACAGATACATGCTCTAGACTCCAGGGACATACCAAGCACTAGTAAGAAGCTGGTTTAGCAGACCCCAGTGGTCACTGGGGTACTGCAGCATTCCAGGCTTGGCTTTTTCCCTCAGACTCTTTATTAAAAGTTACAAGAGTGTAACTTATATTGGATAACTGCGGTGCTCCACTTAGATAAATGAAGGTATTGTAAATACTGTCAGAGTTCATGTTAGCACATCACATGACCCTCACCAGTTTCATTTTTTTAATCAACATCCCAACTTTTCTGTTAACAGTTCTGGGTTGTTGGCTTTTAACTTTAGCACAAACATTTTCTGATTTTCAATTACAATTCATGTGTCTAATGCAGCATTATAGTCTCATCATGCACCAGCGGTCTGTGTAGAACCTGAAGGTAACTTTAATAAGGTCCTTAACTGGGACTATTTTTGAGGAGAACTTTTGTAACAACATGTGAAAATGATGTTTTCACATCAGCAGAAAAAGACTGTAGATTGGCATTCATATGCGATATGTGCTTTGAAGCATTTCTGTACATTGCATTTGTGAACCAACATCTCACATGGACTTTAAAAACTCTGCTTGCATTGAATCAACAATAAATTAACATTTTATAATTACAAAGTTGTCCACAACCAGCAAAACAGGTAACTGAAATAGATGTGTAACAAAATGAAAAGAGCCAAATAAGTAAAATATTAAATTTGGTATATATTGGCAGCATTTGGCCTTGGAGGGAGAAAAGATTAAGCCAAGCTTGGAGATTTTTGATCAGATTCCTCAATTTTTCAAGAAGTCCAAATATCTGGCATCGCTCTCTCTTGTAGAAGCATTTAGCTGATGGTGGTCAGACCTGAACAGCAACAGCACTAAGTTCTTCCTCAGAACAGCGCCATAGGAAAAAAATGATCACAATTATTTTTGGCCTGGATGCAGCTGAAGGTATTGCCATTGCTGTCAGACATTCCCTCTACCCTGGCAAAGGTCACCAGCCACCAAGGAGCATGCAGGGTACGTGCTCCTCGCCCACAGCAGCTCAGGGCATTCAAGGAAAATGCCATTATCTTCCTTTGATTTCTGTGCATGGAGAAGGGGCAAAGACAGGGCCCTTTCTTCCAGTGCAACCACTGTGAACGTGACTGCGAGGGTAGGGGACAGAGCTGAGGAGGGCAGTGCCAGAGCCACATCCTGCCAGGCTGCTCAATCAGAGCAGCCAGATGGACAGGTAACAGTACCACAGTCACTGTCACACTGAGCCCAGTGAATTCCACTGTCACTGCCTTAATGGATGCTTTACGGTCTGATCAATTCTGAGTAGGTTTCTTTAAAAATGCGCTGTGTTGGTGTAACATCCAGTTTAAAAAATTCCTTCAAAAATTTCCTAAGGCAGGAGCAGGATTAGGCCAGAGCCAAACGCATCTGAAAATCCACCCTTTGAACATGCTGAGCAGGTCAGGGGTGGCAGAGGAACAGTGTTTTACACTTAGTGTGACGATTTCAGTGCCAGTTTGATAACACAGTTTTCTAAAGATGCTATCTTTACAGAACTGAGCTTGCTTTCATTTTTTTTCTTTTTCTTTTCTCTGGTTTACTTTGATTTTATTTTTTTAATACGACTTTTTTTTGACCGGAGAAATAGTTACTATAGTGCTTTTTTGCAACTTGGCTCTTGCCAGCCTCTCTGGGTGCTCACAAAGTTCATGTTATGCTGCAATAACTCCCATCCCAATGCACGCTGCGATCGCAACCGCCTTGCCGAGGAGCTCAGGAGTTTCCTACACTAACTGTACCCCTGCCAGTTGCCAATTTCCCCGCAGCAGCACAAGCCAGACTTTCTTACAGGCTGTTAATATTTTCCACTCCAGTAACCATTGCCAAATTCTCCCACGGCTTGCTACAAATTTCCTGACAAGATATGCTTGTAGCACGACATACAGGAGATTCATAAAGGCAGCTGAGGCCAGGTTCCAACAGCCCAGGACCAAAGGAGGGCCTGGGCAGCAAGATGGGACCTGGCCAACTTGTTCTTCCCAGAGAACCCCTGGCCATGGCGGGTTTGCACCAGTGTGACCCAAATCAGAGGCATGACACACGATGGCACAACGCTGCCTGGGAAAAGCAGACACGGGTGTTGCTGGCAGCTGTGCAAGAGCCAGAGCACAGCTCCAGGCGAGCAGCAGTGACTAAGCCATGCCAGGCCCAGAGCAGCCCAGGGGACATGGTGACTCAGAGGCACACCTCTGACTCTCCATCCTTCCCCCGCTTTCCCCGGCGTGGACCAGGTCAGCCACAAACAGCAATGTGCCCCTACAGCTCCCTGAGGACACACACTATGGCAGGGTGTCTGCTCCCAGAAATCCTTTCCTGGACTCCTCTGCCCACATCTGGAGCCACTGTGGGGCTGGGCAGTGGTGAAACACAGGCCAGCCCAGGGGAGACAGCCAAAAGGAGAGCTCAGAGCTACTCAAGCCAAGGGAGCCCTGTAGTTAAAAATTTATCTGGCAGGAGACAGGAGACAGCAGAAACTGTGTCTTTGCTGGCCAGGAGACAGAGAAAGGGACAAGCCATTGCTAGTGCTTGAGTGAAAAATAGGCCTGATGGTACAACAGTTTGGGGGGGCTAAGAACAATGCCCTGCCAGAACTGTGTGGCTGCAAATAAAGGGGACAGGCAGTATTAGTCACTTGAGTCCATTCATTCTTACTATAACACAGAGGGAAAAGAATAATTAAGACCAAAAGCTGGTTTCAGAAGCTGCATTATTATTTTCCCAAGGAAGCTGGGCGAAGTGGTGGTCTGCACATCAGTCATTGAGAGATGATGGTTGGTGCAGATGCAAGACCCAGGAGGGTTGGTGTGGAGCTGCCACCGGAGCCTGCCACCTCTGCCATGGCCATGACAATGCAGCAAAGCTCAGCGGGCCACTACAAGCCTCTGCAAGCCCTGAACCCCAGAGAATGATGGCAGAGGCAGGCAGAAACATAGCCAGGAAGGAAACTTTGCTGACGATGCGTTTGATGCTGAAAAACTTCAAGCCCTGAGACCCGGAGCTGGGTTTCTAAAAATACCGAAAGGCTTACATGTTTAATCTACAAGCATTTTGAAAAAAAAGACAAATCCTCAAAAATCCCAACCTAACCAATTCTGTAAACAGTCATGTCTTTTAAATTGGCCTTGAAATTTTTAAGTGGGTTAGCGAGTGATACCATATACCAAAAACACCTCAGAAAGAGCTGCAGCATATATTACACTCATTCTTTTGCCAGTCAAAAATATGTTCATTTTTAATAAAAGCAGTAAGGAAGAAGTTCACATCCTGATGGAGGGTGTAACTTTACAGCACTTCATGTTCATTTTGCAGACAGTCCCATCTTCCTCTGTCATCTGCCCCAGGGGTGCTGGTGCACATACACACATTGTACTCCTGAAGCACGGAAATCTTGCCTGTTCCCTTATAGATCCAAGCTGGATCTGGGGGGTTCACATCAGATCAGCATTTAGTGAGGAAAAATGGGCTCCTGGAACCACAGTACAGTCTGCCCCTGTTGTACAGGAGTAGGCCAAGAGCAAGTCCTTAGTAGGTAGCACACATAGTTTTGTTGTGTATTTCCAAAAACAATTATCCATTTCTTTCTGAATCCTGGATGCGGCCAGAGCCATTTCCCAGTCTGCTGCAGCCTGTTTGGTTCAGTAGTTTCCACAACACCATAAGTGTCAGTTTATCTTTGCTGGCTACATCACCCTTTACTCTTTGTTCACAGATCCCTTTCCCAGACAGCTCTTATTTTCCATGCAGCAGAAGCAGTCACAGACTCTCAAACTTATTATGACTTTCCCAGTACCATTGTCTCTGTGTTTGATGCTGCTTTGGAAGGGCACAGCTTCTCCCCACTTGCTGATTTCCCTCCAGTCTTCCAGACATCATCTCATGCAATTTTGCCATGGTTTTACTGCCAGATCACTTGCCAAACCACTTGTAGCTTTTTCTTTTTTTTTTTTCTGAGCTGCCCTGCAGAGGTTCTGTGCTTTGGTTCTGTGCAAGTATCTCAATATCAACTTTTTCCCCTTGTCCTCTACCAGCCAAAGATTATCCATATAAAGCAATTTAAAACACACCATTAAAAAGCCTCCTTGCCGTAGTGTTTCCAGTTATTTTAGTTTCAGGCTTTTATCCTAGGTTACTATAATATTTTTTTAAGTTCATTTTTCCAAGATCAAGTCCAGAAATATCGGATCTGACAGACTATGGTAGAACACTACAGAAATACCTTCACAAAACTCAGGAGTATCTACATGATTTACAGCTTTTGTTCCCTGTTCAGTTCAATGTTTGGAAACACTGGGATCTAAGCGTTTGATCCCAGTTGTTTTTTCTATCTAAAAGGCTGTTTCACAGCCCTTTTTGGCAGAGAGTTGCTATCTTCTCGGTGCAAAGGATTAGTTTAGTTGAAGTATTGACAGAGAGTGACACTTCAGGTTACTCAGTACAAAGAAATACTTAAAGGGTAGAACATGGCAGTAATGTCTGAATCTGGGCAATAAGTAATTCAAGCTCCTAAAGAGAGAACCTGTGCTAGCATGAAGATGGACCAGTGGCTGGAGGTGAGAAAGTAGCAAGGTTACCCAGACTGTGCAACAGAAAGTTTTACAAGACCCTGAGCCAAGACCTGAGCACCAGGAGTGGTGTTGATGCACTGGAGTGGTGTGGTGTAATGATAAGTAACATTGCTGCTGGTAATGTTGCTGTCCAAAATGCTCTGCACTGAGACAAGTGCTGTTCAGAAACTTTGCACCATTGACCCCAAGCTTTGTAGCTGCTGAGCTCCTCAGATCAAGTTTAGACACTTACTAGATCCACTGAGTTAATTGTAAATTGTCTCTAGTTAACTAGAACAGGAGAAAGAGTTGAGGGAACAGGGGATGGCAAAGGGAATGAATTGAGATTACACAGGGATTTTATTTTATTCTCAGGAATAAAGCTTGTTTTATGAAACAAAATGAGCAAGGTGGAGACACAATGTTATTTCATGGAGGGACTGAAAGAGAAGACAGAGCTCTGGGCAGGAGTCAACGTCTTAATCTCTGAGCAATTATAGTGCCGGTCTTAGTAGAGGAGAAGAATCTGCAAAACCTATAATATATTTTAGTATCATATAACAAAACTATTAAGCTGTTACTGAGCAATCTCTGGAGTGAAAAGAACCTGGTATCAGGTTATGGCCAAGGATTTTATTGGTCTGCAGGATCATTGAGGAATATATTTTAAATGTTGATTAATCCTTTAGACCACAAGTGTGGACTCTGTTCCTTTCGGCATATTGCGGTTTGCATCTTTGAATAGATAATATGACGTATTTATGTATGACATTATCAATTACTGTGTGATGAGTGATTAAATTTGTATGTTCAAAACCTGATGGACTTTGACTGTTTTCCATTTAAAGAAACCCATGCTTATATGGAAAGCATAAATCATCAGCCCATTCTTAAAAGGCAGTGATTGTGGAATAATCATTTATAATAACAACATTAATATCAATTATTCTGCCTGTAAGAACAATTCCTGTATACACTAAAATATGAATGTGAAAGAGATAAGATTGTATGTTCTTTTGCTTCTAACTGTGTTTGCAAAAGCTCATGCACTGCCATTTCTGAAAGGGGCAAAAGCTTTTACAGTCACATCTAACTACACTTCTGATAATGCAAGTATCACACTTTGACATTTTACCACTAGATACACTAAATTCAGGTAATACTGGTAGTGTGTTGGGTCACTACCAGTAACTAATCTGGAACTGGAGCGAGACTGCAGAGGGAGAGAATCCAACAAAGAACTTTGAACCAGTAAAATAATGCAACAGAATCCCAGAGAATAAACTAAGTCTCTTGTTTTCAAGAGCAATAGGTAAAAAAGGTGTGTGTGTTGATAATTCACTAGGATTTTTTTGTTCTTGCTAGTAAGACAGCCTAAAAGATTATCAATTACCCCAGACAAAGCCAGTGGTCATTATTTAGCCCCTCTTCAAGAAAAGATTCCCTTGATCTGAAAGTGGGAAGTGCTCTGATGTTAATAGAAGGTATCTGAGAGGACAATATACCCCCTTGGCTTGTTTATGATCACATTAGATGCTGGCTTGGTGTATACGTTCTCAAACAGCAAAGCATCAGCAGAAAAAAGTACAGCCAAGAACCATGTTGACTTAAGAAATGAGCATGTTCACATAAAGTAAGCACTGACCTAAACCAGATCATGATATTCTCTGAGGTTTGTAAAATAAAATATTAAAAAAATGGTTTTGTATGTCTCTGCACTTCAACACTCACTGGAGAAACTGCAGTTATAGGTTCTTTGGAAATGCAAATTAGACAACAGCGCCTGATTTTGCCTGGCACAAGAAAGGGAAGCGCTAAAATATTTTATGATGGGTCTGAGCCAGAAGTCTAGAAGAGTAGATTTTAAAGCTAGAGGTTTAGATTGATCTTTAAAAGAAAAGCTATTGTCACAGATTTTCTATTCCCACTGAATTTGGGACATACTGAAATCTCCTGAAAACTGATACTCTCTTGAGATTTTCTACCTCCCATTTTCCATCAAGTTTGTACAAAAGCACTACCTCATTTCATGGCTAATTTTGAAAACTTGCATAAGAAATGTGAGACCAAACCACAAAGTTTGGATAGTGATCTGTACTTACTGCAAGTTTGGGGGGGAGTATTAGAATCACAACTGCACCATTTTGAATAACTCCCACTAGGTCTGAACTGAAAAATAAAACTAGGCTTGTCTCTAAACACTGGAACAAAATCCGGACCAAGTTATGTCCAATAAAATAACAGGAGGGAGTTATTGGCCTGTTTTTCTCTTCCTCCTGAGACTACTTAATAGATATATATCTCTTCCGTCACTGAACATTTGCAAATTAATGTCCATCCATTTTGTAATTCTTCCCTAGCATAGCCCTGTACTTTACGTCAGCACACACATTTCTATTCAAGAGATCATTACTATTATTTTAAAACAGATGGTTTGAACATAATCCACATAAATAGTAGATTGGCAGTGCCAGTCATGATGGCATGTGTAGAAAAGAGCTGGCTGATACAACAATATTTGAAGATTAACAGTCTGGGACACTAGAAATGACAGTGTCTCTTGCCACTGAACCTAATGCTTGTGCTATGGCATTCAAAGAAAGGCACAGCAGTCATCGTGCCAAGAGATCTGGTAAACGCACAGATTTTTTAAAAAAGTTTGAGTTTTACTGTAGCTGTCTACCGAAAACAGTGGGGAGTGGCATAGAGCCCTTCATAGAAAGGAGGTTTGAAACTCACATTCCTTCCTGTCCTTGTGTTGGCATCAACAGATGGAGGGCTCACAAAAATCTGTGCCTTGGCCACTTCTGTGAACATGCCAGGCATGGCTTTGACTTTTTCTCTGGGACACTAGGAAATTACCATTAATATAAAATATAAAATATATGTTGTTGTTTAAAATTACTTATAATCAGTGTCCAGTAGAACCTGCAAAACCACCATATATTTTAGAAGCACTCTCAGTGTCTGTGTGCTCTGCATCTGACCCTGCTGCAGCTGTATCTATCTCGAGTTGCAGCTGACAGGAGGAATGCAACATCACTCCAAACCATCACTTGTGTCCAGGACACTTCATCAAAATATTCATGTAACAGTCCACCTCTCTACTGCATGGCCAACTTACTGCCTCTGCTTGGGTTGCCATGCTGACTCATCTCCCACTCCTAAACTTGTGAATATTCATGGAATCACAGAATGGTTTGTGCTGGAAGGGACCTTAAAGACCATCCTGTTCCAACCTGCTGCCATGGGCAGGGACACATTTCATTAGACCGTGTTGTTCAGAGCCCCATCCAGGCTGGCCTTGAACACTTCCAGGGATGGGGCATCCATGACTTCCCTGGGAAACCTGTGCCAGGGCTTCATCACACTCACAAGGAAGAATTTCTCCCCAATATCCAGTCTAATCTCTCTCCTTCAGTTTAAAGCCATTCTACTTTGTCTTGGGTCTTGCTTGCTTGCAGGTCTTCTTGAGCAACCAAGGTCCAAGTTTTTCCTTGCTACAAGATCAGCTAAGACCTGTCTGGATTTTTCATTAGGTTTTTGACACACATCCTTATTTTAGCTCCAAGGGCAACATTCTCACTGAAGTCAGGAAGGAGAATTGAGACCCATGCAATGCCCCATGAATAATACGAAACAATAAAACCAGCAAGGCTGTCAATGTGGTTTCCACTGTTGGTTAAAGGGAAGGTCTAATTAATTAAGGGGTAATGGGCTGGTTTGAACAACAGAGCTAATAACGCATTTTTAATTTCGGTGGCTTGTTGAAGGACTAAAAGCTTCAAGTGCCCAGCAAACCCTTTGAGGGGTTACATGTGATGCACATTTACAGTCATGAAGTCTCCCCACAGCTCTTTTTTAACCAAGGCACTTCAGTGGAACAGCCAGCCTCATGTTCAAAGAGCCTTCCTGGCCATGTGCTGACATGCCTCAAGGAGATTTATCCTGGGTTTATCCAGGACCCAGGGGAAAAAAAAAAAAGATAAATTGGTTGAAAACTTCTCTTGCAGGCTTCTAAGAACATTACAGCATATGTCGAAATTCAAACAACTTCTTGTGCAAGCCATAACACACTAAAAGAAAAACCACTTAAAACATCTTCAAATTATCAAAGCCAGAGATCATTTGATAGAACCTCACAAATCCCATAATCTACTGTAAGTAGTAGCTAAGACTTTGGCTTCACCCATGTGTCTGCAACTGGGAAAGAAGCAGGAGAATAATTTATCCAAGTCTGGGGTAATGAAGTGTTAACAAAAACCATATGAAGTTATTACTACAACCACAGGCCGCAGAATGTGAAGGAAGGAGGATCTCAGGAGACCTACCTATTTTCAATCATCTCCTGCTTCATAGTTCATCCAAAGGTGTTCACCAAAACAGGAGGCAAGCAACAGAAATTAAATGATTCATTAGGCCTAATGAGTGGTGCTGATCATATCATCCCTAAAATACAGTTGGCCAACATTGATATATACATAGTTTAACTCGTTCTTCCCAACTTTATTAGGTACGTATGTCTACAGCAGACACAAATGAAACATTCTACAACTAGGCTCCAAGCCAAAAACTAATTTATTCTTTAATGTGGTAGTGATTACTTGGTGGTTCCTTGAGCAGGGATGACAGGTCTGAGCTAATGGAGTTGTACTGTAAGTTAATATAAATCATGACAGAGCAATTAATTACAGAAACCACTGTAAATCCCTTTGTTAGTTTTCCCCATCACCAGAAGGATTTAATAATGTTCATTTTGCTAAGTTCCAGTGACATTTACAAGTCTTAAACCATTTTTAATCAAATCAATATCTCTGGCTGCTAAATTTAGTTGTGCTTTGCTAGCAAGTCCTGGAATGCATCTACACTAATGTTTCCTACCTTCTGTTCAAGTAAATTGTACTGAAGCCCCACAGTTCCTCTGCATTTCTTTACACTGAGTAATTGGGATTATTTTCTTAATGAGCAACATAAGTAAATGCATCCGAAGGAATTAGGAGTGAGCTAGACAGATATACAAATATCAGTGCTTATGATGCATCTCACAGTTCAAAAAATTTAAGGAAATTTCCCTTAATTAGCAGAAAACTCTCCAAACCAAAGAACTGTGGTTTGTTTGGGAACCAGGGCACTCCAACAGAGTTATGAGTAAGCCCTCATGGCAATGACAGGATACAGGGCACAGTGACCTCTTTCTGTCCCTAAATCTAAAATTTCCTAAATCTATTTCAACATGAACTGGAGACATACCTAAATACCCCTGAGGGCTGTGGGTGGTGATCTCACACATTGTTTTGCAGGGGAGAATCTCTTGTTCTCTGTATCTCACATTTATAACTACAATCTAGAGATAATCATACTCCCTCTGTTTGTCATATCCATTTATATTCTAAATCCTTTGAGGCACATGATGTCTATAAATTTTTGTGAATATTATGCCTAACAAAAAGGGAGTTGTGAGGCCAATTGCACTACAAGAAAAATAGCAGAATTGGCAATAACAGTCCTGCATGATTATTTCTAGGAACTTTTTGGAGATAACTTACTGTACAACACTGAGTATTTGCAAAGCAGTTTGGAGAGTTTTGAGTGTCATTACAAACATCAAGAACAATTAGGTCCAGTCTGTGTTTTCCTAAAATGGTTTTAGTTTTGAAATGGACTTTTGTAAGAGCAGGATTAAAACTATTATCTTTTAGTAGGGCTCTTTTCATTTATATGTTTTTTTAACATTATTGCCATCAGCTCCCCCCCAAAATACAGCTTTTTACTAAATTTTTCAGCAAAGTACTTTAACAATGATACTTAATTTTACTCTGCAAAAACAGAGGACAGAAATTTACCACCTCTAGATTGTTATTTTGCTCTGTCCTTAACAGCAACAACAAAATCTGGGGAGCTCTGGCATTCTGTTGCATTTAGATCAGTGCCTTTTTCTTTAAACCTAATGAACACATTCACAACAATGGCTCTCAGATCTCTAACATCCTCAAGGGACTGCACAAAGGTCATGGACTCCAAACACCAGCACATCAGCACGGAATAATAATAATAATACAAAAAAAAAAAAA
>VZRR01004509.1:523801-612410 GCA_013398015.1 Oreocharis arfaki | reverse complement strand
GACCCGCCACCGGGACCAGGCGCCTCCCGCCGCCGCTCGCTGCCCTCGGCGCCAGCCCTCCCGCCGCCCGCCGCGGCCCGGCGGCGCTGCCGTCAGCGCGGGGTCTGTGCACCCGCTCGGAGGGAGCCTTGGAGGAGCCGGGGAAGGGGGCGCAGGCGCCGTCGCCGACTCCCGGCGAGACCCCCGCCGACAGCGGCCACAACAATAACCACGGCGGCAGCGACAAGGAGGTGGCCGGAGGCGGCGGCGGGGAGAAGTGAGTGTGGAGGGGGCGGCGGGCGCGGGGGATGATGCGGAGGCGCCATGTGAGCGCCGCCTCCCCCTCGCACGCGTGGTGCCTGCGGAAGGGGCCGGGCCCGGCGGGTGCTTCCCTGGCAGGTGCGGGAACCCCGGGAGTGCCGGGGTCTATCCCGACCGCTCCCCGGGCGGTGCGGGCCCGGCTGCTGGCGGGTCCCGCGCGTCGCGGCCGGCGGGCTGGGAGCGGGAGGGAAGCGCACACGCGTGGCGGGGGGGCGTGTGTGCCCCTCGGGGCTCCGCTCAGCGCGGCGTCGGGCCCAGGCAGCGCCTCGGGTTTCCCCCGGCCCCGGGGGTCTCTCTCTCGTGTGTGCGGGGGTGCCGTCCGTGGGGAGGCCCGGCGCAGGGAGCGTGCCGGTAGGGTGGCTTTGGTAGCGCTTCCAGTTGGCTAAAAATATTTTTCAAGAGAAGCGAAAGCTGTGTCATCTCGCATTAATTATTAAAGGCAGCGTGCATGGTGAGTAGTGCTCCCTTGGAAGTTTAGCAGCCCTGTCTTCTCCACGTCTGTATCCACCTGGATGCGTTCGTACGTAACCTCCCCTGGGGTGACCCAGCTTTGGCAGGGGGGTTGAACTGAGCGATCTCCAGAGGTCCCTTCCAGCCTTAAGAATTCTGTGGTCTAGTGCAGTCAGGGACAGATATTGCCACTCGTACGTGGTGAGAACATATGTTTATAGGTGCTGTATGATGTGTGCCTGTGCCAAGAGGTCCTTATTTGTCCCTTAGTGACAAAGGTACGTGCAGGTTATAGAATGATAAGGCTGTATATGTTTATGGGGTTAGTATTCCTTCACTCAGAACCTGAAATACTCCTTAAAAAAAAAAAAGGTCAGAGGCAAGTGTATCTGCTTCAGCTTTTGGTAATGACTGGTAGTGGATACCAGGGGTAGAGTAAAATGATGAGGTAAATGGATTGGCAGAGCATTCTGCTCTGTTAGTCCTCAACGTTATGCAAGTCTTGAGTGTTCATTTCCTACCACCCCCTGTCTGACAGTCTGCGCATTGGTTGTTTGAACCTGGGACATTTAGTATTTTGGATAACCTTTTACAAGGAGTTTGACAGCTTAACTGCAAGCCCCATGAAGACTTCTCCTTTGTGTGTGTTTGAAATGGGCCCCATGGCATTCCTGTAGGCACCCTGTGCGTTGATTATGGGGTGGCATAATTAAAATTAAACCCAAGCTGCTTTCCCAGGCTTTGCTATGCTTATTACATAGATGAAAAGAGTAAATGACAGAAGAAACAGGGCCGAAAGGAGGACCTTGTTTTGTCACTGAGCAAAGTCTCTGTCAGTCTAATGCTAAGAGGAAGTCTGGAAAAGATTCCACAAGGCCAGTCAGGAAGGCTTCAGCCCTTAGCTTGTTAGTAGTTCTGCTTTTGAGTTGCGGTTTGTGGGTTTTTTTTTAGCGTGAGCTTCAATATGGCAGGTGGGGAAAGAGGCTGTGGCCTTGTTCTTCTCTGGTTTTTCCCCCTAGATGTGTTAGCTGCTCAGCCTGGTTCAGTGGGGTATAGCCTACTTTAAAGGCATCGTTAGTTACTTCTGCTGTCAGATGCCTTAAAAAATGCATGCACGTCAGGTTATGTAACCATGTACAATATAATACACAATCACATGGGTATTATTTTTAAATTTATGCTATTGTTCAACAAATGTGAAATCTCCTCTTTGAATTATCTCTATATGTAATGTTTTGGAACAAAAAATTATTCTTCTGTGGCTCCAATAGGTGTGGTTTATAAAGATTGCACTTCTGTTTTCAAGCAGAAATACAGACATTAAAAACTTTGGAAAGAAACAGCATGCTAGCCGTGATGGGTTTTTGAGGATATTGCGAAGGTGATTTACTGAAGAAGTAACATTTACTTAAACAGAGCTGTTATTAGCTTCCTACAGCTAGCATCAATTAGGGAAATTCTTTAATTGCTAACGTGTGTGGTAAAGCTATGTAATCACAAGCGAGTTAAACACTCTTAATAATTTTTGGCTTTTGACAGAAGGATGTATTTGAAAGTCAGATGCTTGTTCTTTGAGTCTTACTGCAAAATGAACAGGGAAAAATTCTATAAAACATCTATCATATAGTTATGAACAAGGAAAAAGCCAGAAACTTTCTTTTCTTTTCAGGTTGTGCAGGAATTCCTGGTGGCACATTAGTCAGGCTGCTGGACACTTTCAGCCTTACTTTTCTTAGTGCAGCACTATGAAAATCTTCCTTCAAGCATTTGTGAATGGAATATTACATATGGAAATCATTGCTATACTAAGACAGAGTGCAGGGTTGAGAAGAAAAGTGGGGTTCTTCAAAAGGCAGGTGCCTGAACTACATTGACAGCTGGGCTAAGTCAGTGCAGTCTGTGTATTCTGCTGATTCCAGCACTTTGCCATCAGTAGTGCCTAACATTTGAGTGGTGTTTGGCAAATGGTTTGTGGACCCAGTTGGCAATAGTCCTTTTTGCTCTTTTTTTTGTTTGTTTGTTAGTGTTTGGGAGGCTTTTTTTTTTTTCCTATTTTGTTGTAAGGTCATGGTTCTGGGATACTGAAATAACCCACGGTGTCAAAAAACAGCAGTAAGGTTTTCTTGTTTGTTTGCTTGCCTTACAGACCTTATGTAGAGAGAGTAGCAGTTGCAAGTGAAAGCCTAAAATGTTCTGGGCAAAGACTGTACAGAAATTTAGAACTGTTTAATTCCTCATAGAATAAATTATGAGGTCTGTGGCTGATGAAATAACTAGTATCCCATTGCATAACCAGATCCCCTTGTGCATTTTTTCCGTAACGTCTTCCACCACCTCCTTATCCCCTCTATCCAGCCTTCACACTGTGTATCCAACTGAAGCGTAATATATTTTGGAGAGGAAAAATAATTGAGCTTAAACTGAGAGTGGTCACAGACTGGTAAATTTAATTAATGGGAACTGTGGATTAAAACACAATAATATCTATGCTCATGCCTGAGTTATTAAAACACAGTAGCCTAATACACTCCTCAGTTACAGCGGTGTATAATATTTAATACCCTTTGCTCCTATTTTCAATATAACTGTGCTTTGCTTACTTTTACTTTCAGTATGAGTGTGCATTTTTTATCTTGCATCTTATGCTGGACAGTAAAGGGATCAAACAGTTTATCTTAGTAGAAGCTGTTTCTAAATTACGAAGGCCTTGATTAAGGTGAGAGGGAGGAGCAAAACGTGAGTGACCCCAACTTTTGAAGCTAAATCGCTCACTTTTTACAGCTAAATTGCAATAATGCTGGACACTAGTATATACAGTATCACGAAGAGCTTAAAGCACGTGTTTCATTAATTTTTTTGAAATGACAAGGGAGTTGCAGTGCTAATTTTTAAGGGCAGAGATGAATTCTGGAGATACTCTTAAAAATAAAATTGCTTTTGCAGCCAGGCCAGATTATGGAGGAATAATTAGTAACTAGGCAGTGGTTCATTTAGCTTCTGATGGAGTATGGATACAGTACTCAGAGATGCAAGAAACAGTTAGAAGTGCACTGGTATTAGACCTTTCGTAACTTCTGTAGAGGCCAAGGTTTTAAAGCTACAGTTTTTTATTTTACCGTAAGCACTTTGACAGCTACTAAACATGTCTGTCTTTGGTCTAAGTTTATAGATACGTAGTTTCCTCTTGAATCTTGTTAAGTTCTTGGGTAAATAGTTACCCACCTCTGTTACGGGACCACCATCTCAGCATACAGAAGGACAGAAGGTAGCTGCTTCGTGCCTTGACAAGTGTTTGTATCTCTTGGTTGTGGATATTTATCTGTGTTATGGTGACAACTTCTTCAAGGTGCGTGTTTTAGATAGAGGGGCTACTGACTGTGACTTGCAGCTTTCATAGAATGCCAGAATAGTTTGGATTGGAAGAGACCATTTGAAGGTCACTTAGTCCAAACCCCTCTGCAATGAGCAAGGACATCTTCGACTAGATCAGGCTGCTCAGAGCCTCATGCAATCTGACCTTGAATGTTTCCAGGGATGGGGCGTCTACCAACTCTCTGGAAAGCCTGTCCCAGCATTTCACCGCCCTCACTGTAAAATTTCTTCATTATATCTAGTATAAAGCTGTCCTCTTCTGGTGGAAAACCATTATGCCTTGTCCTGCTGCAATAGACCTTGCCAAAAAGCCCATCCCCATCTTTCTTACAGACCCCCTGTAGGTACTGAAAGGATGCACTGAGGTCTCCTAGGACCCTTCTCATCTCCAGGCTGAACAACCCTAGTTCCCTGAGCCTTACCTCTTAGGGGGGAGGTGCTCATCCCTCTGACCATCTTGGTGGCTTCCTCTGGACCTGCTCCAACGGGCCAATGTCCTTCCTGTGCTGAGGACCCCAGAGCTGGATGTCGTACTCTGGATAGGGTCTCACCAGAGCGAAGTAAAGGGGAAAATCCCGTCCCTTGACCTGCTGCCCACACTGCTCTGGATGCAGCCCAGGACACGTTTGGCTCTGAGTGCACATGGCTGGGTCATGTCCAGCCGCTCCTCCACCAGCACCCACAAGTCCTTCTCAGCAGGGCTGCTCTTGATCTGTTCTTCCCTCAGCCTGTGTTAATTCTGGGAGTTACTATGGTCCAGGTGTAGAACCCTGCACGTGACCTTGCTGAGCTTCATGAGGTTCACACCTGGACAAGCTTCTTCCGTTTGTCCAGGTTCCCCTGGATAGTGTCCCATCCCTCAGGCTTGTCACCTGCACCACTCAGCTTGGTGTCATGGAGCAAACTTGCTGAGGCTTCATTTGATCCCACTGTCAGTGTCATTGATGAAGATATTAAACAGTACTGGTCCCAGTACAGATCCCTGAGGGACCATTGTTTGTGACACTAATTGTGACCTCATTTTTATGACTGGTGTCATATTTGTTAATAATGCCTGAAACTATTATTAGCAATATCATATCTTTATATCATTTCTTGTTCTGTAAATCCTGTTCTGCATTTTGGCAGTTTTATCTTGAAACAGAAAGTAGGAATCTTCTGCATTATTTGAAATTTAATCTTGTTTCTATCTAGAAATCGAGCGTTTTTTAAAAGGAAATCCTCCTCAGAATCTGGTGTAGGCTTTGTGCTGATGCAAAAGGAAGAGCTGAAAGAAGGAATGATATAGACTGCAAAGTCCTTGTGCTTGGAATTCCTACATTCATTTTTCTTTGTATTTAAAACAGTCCACCAGTATTGTAGTCCACGGATTAGTATACTACCAAAGAAGTCTACTTGTGTAATAGTCTGGTGCTTATTTATTTTTTTAAAGAAGGTAAATAAGTATCAAAAGTCATTATTCCTGAAATCAGGTAAACTGGAATTTCCACTTAATTTGTCTGTGAGAATTGCAAGTTCTCTGACCTGAAAACCAGCTTTTTTATGTGTATGGAACAGAATTATCTTGCTAAGTGTGCTCACAGTGCCAAAACACATCTTTTAGGTTAAGCAAACAGTAGTTACTGACATCACTGATCTGATAAACTGCAGAGCAAGCCTTTTCACCCCTATTTAGCTGATAAACTTTATCAAAAGATGGACTATTTGACAAGGAGCAATTTTCTGTAAATGTATTGAATGTCATCCTCTTTGCTTTGGTAGTCTGTGCAGCTCCATTGTTTAATTAGGCTGAGTGACCCAATATTGAACAACAGCAGATGTGAAAGATATGAAAACCATGTTGAGGGATTTTCTGCTGTGAAAGGTGCCCATCTCTTTAATAGATTAAAATCTTATGAAGAGGCAGCTAAAATCTTGGTTAAATGTCTGAAGTATTTTTCTGCATCTTTCCAGACAGAAATTCTGTACTTGGAGCAGCTGTAAAATTCTGAGTAATTGCTCAGAAATGTGTAATTAAATAGGTTATCAGTTAAAATTTCTCAGTGCTTTTGCCGGCTGGTTTTGCCAAAGTGAAATAGGAAAGTTTCCTCCGCCAGACCTTCAGCAGTCCAGGAATGACTCGTGTAGCAGGCACATTCCTTAAAACATGAAATCTTGACACTTTGGGGAGCTCAGTTAAGAGCTCTGTGTAAATGATGAAGATGTAGGGGTGTAGATGATGTAACTTGGCATAACTTTTAAAATTAGTTCCCTGCAGAATTAGGATGCAGACACTGGGCGAAGCTTTAGTTGCTGTATTGGTAGTTCTGGTTCTGTTGGCTTGACTGGATATGCTGTCCCCAGAGGACTGAAAGTGAAACATGCTGCCTGGAAGACGTGAATTTTCTTTAGAAAAAGGGCTGTTCAGTAATTTGCTTGAGGTAGTTGCAAGCGTTTGTCTTGGTTGAATTTCCAGCCTGTCTGTGCATTAGTCAGCCAGCATAATTTAAATTAAAAAAAACCCTAGACTGTAAGACAAGGAATGTTCTGTTGGCTTACAAAGCTGTCTTCTGTTCTTAGTATGTAAATACAGTATTTTAAATTGGAAAATGAGAGGTGATTTTTTTACTACTGGTTTTCACAGCTAGTTACGAGGAAAGGAGGGAGGCAAGGGCAATCTAGAGGTTGTCTTAAATATAAAAGGGTATTTGTATATAATCAGATTTTTATTAAAAATAATCATAGATCTGACTTGTGTAAGTATGGGGAGAGGAGAGGATTAAACGTCACTCAGTAAGATTGCATTGGGCTATCTAGGGTCTGTGCTTAGTTGTAGCATTTTATTTTTGCAGTTGTAACCCTGAGATCTGTTATTCAAAGAATTACTAATCTCTTGAAAACTTCAGTGACTAGAATTTGGATCTGCTTTTTGTACACACTTGCATAAATGTATAAAAATACATAAATTGCCACTGAGCATTCTAGTTTCAGGCAATAGTTTATCTATTACTGTATAGTAACGAAGTAGTGCCAATACTAATAGATTATAATATAGACCTTTAAAATTGATGGCTACAATAATGTAAGACTGCATCATCTGCGTTTTAGTTAGTATCTACATTTGTTTTCTTTTGGTTTTATGTATTTTTGCTTGTCAAACATTGGAACATTGGCTTTTTTGTCTGGAAACAAACCTGGGCACTTCAGGGGACCAAAGAATCAGAATCCCTTTGCTGTTGCTGCCCCTCCCAGTCTGGAAGTGTGCCTTCTACAGGGTGAGGGTAAAGACTTGGGCTCCTGTCTGCTTCAGGGTCCTTTGGAATATCAAGGAAGGTGAAACTTTTTATAGGTTAAATCTGCAAACTTCCAAAGGCTTTGAGGGAAAGCTGTCGGTACTACAGCTTTCTGTCTTAGAAGGAATCTCAGTGCTTAGTCTAGTAGGTGTCATTCGGATTTCACATAAAATGGAGATGCAGGTAACAAACTGCAGGCATAGGGGAAGCCTATCTGGGGTGAAATAGATAACACCTGGGAGCCTTGGAGAGCCAGTGTGTTTACACTGATAAGCAAAGTGACTGCTAAAGGTGCATCTACACTGGGTTTACTTAGCTAAGTAGGTGTCCTGAGAGTCACTCCTTCTGCTTCAGGTGCTCTGTTATGCTGCAGATGGCTTTGCTTGCTTCACCGTAACTGATGGGCCTTACATAACCTTCTAGAAGGAGAAGGACTTTAGGACTCCTCTGTGGAGTCCTGAAAACAGGACTGTTTTGAAGAAAATACTACATATTTATCATCTCCTTCTTTTGCCTGTAGAACAAGTGGGTCAGTGTGCTCTACAGCTTTATTATGAGGCATGTACATCTTGGAATCTTATAAATAATTTATCCTCTGCAAGTAGCATACCTATCCTTGGTAACATCAAGAAGAGGGATATGTGATTAATCTGCTCCCAGAAAAATCTAAATATAATCTTAGCAGTAAATATGTGACAGTAAAAATATGACTGAAGAATGTTTGCTACTGTAAAATCTGTGTATGCTGCTTGTAATGTTACCATTTTTTTCCTGCTTAAGGTCTAACTAAGCTTTGTGTTTGCTAATGAAATGTTCTTTGAAATTAGTGGTAGCAGTTATATTGGTGGTAACAATGTGTTTCCTTGAGAATAATGCAAAAATGTGTACTAATAAAAATAGGCGCTAAAATGATCTATGCTTTTTTTTTTCTGTTTTCCAGTAAAATGAAACAAGGTCTCCTTCCCAGCTTAGAAGATCTACTTTTCTATACTATTGCAGAAGGACAAGAAAAAATACCAGTTCATAAATTCATAACTGTAAGTTTACTGTTCCAGAGTGCTGTATAAAAGCTAACTACTGCAAGGTTATTTTAACAGTCGAAATGCAAGAATGAAAAGCAAAGAATTTCTGTTGTACATGTTTAGCTGTGGGAAGGAATGTAACTACTGTTTTTCCCCCCAGTGCTATTTCTGCAGTTAAGTAAGAGAATGAGTATATTGATGTTATTATTCACTTCTTTGATGTGCAAAAGAGTATGCTTGAAAGCATCTGTGCCTATAGCACGGCTCAGTTGTATTTGTGCTTGTGTAAAATCCAGTTGGACCACTGGATTTCCAATAACATTAGTGCTTTGACATAAAATGCAGCCAAAATGGCCAAAGGAAATTGCTAAAGAATCAATAAAGTGTCAAAATGTCTCTGTTGATCATGCAGTGGCAGATCTCTTATTGTGATTAATGCTGAACAGTAGATAACTTGGTTGTAATGGCATATCTTTTCACTTAGTAATTATTGTTTTGTCATAATAGGCACTCAAATCTACAGGATTACGTACATCTGATCCTCGATTGAAAGAGTGCATGGATATGCTAAGACTGACTCTTCAGACAACTTCAGATGGTGTTATGCTGGACAAAGACCTTTTTAAAAAGTAAACTTTCTCTTAATTATGTAACTATAATTCTGAATGAATGCTGTCTGTGTGTTGCTGAATGCTGTCTTAAGGAGAAACATAAGGTATATAAATTGACTGTGTATAAATCAACTAGAAAGAGTCAAACGTACACTCCTGGTGCTGTTTTGATAAAAGTTTGTTCTCAGATTTCATGCAGCAGAGAGGCTGTATGATCTCCATGAGTGTGTAATATGTCAATGTGGTTTGCATGTGTGTCTGACCTCATACTGCAACTCTTAGTCAGATGCCAAATAAATTAATTGATGCAGCATGAAGTGTTTAGTATGATTACGTAAAACTGCTCTCTTACTGCATTGTCAGTTTTTATTCTGAAGTTCAGGATACTGCTTCTGTTTAGTGAGATGTTCTGAGCATGTATGTAATTCTAAAAGTGTGTACGTGGAGAACAATGAAGTTAAATTTCAAGATAAGTGGAGATGAGAGGGGTTAGGACTGCAGACGTTCCTTTAGTCTGTTTAGGAAAAGATCTGTGTGCCGTATTTTAGTGATGCTTTTGTTTTTTGGGTTGTTTTTTTTTTTTTTAGCAAAGTCTGTAGGCTGAATAGTATAAGCACTGTTCAGATTGTCTTCTGTTCATTTCAAGCACACTCCTTTGCTCCTCTGCTTACAGCTTTTTGTGCTAAAAGATTTCAAATTTAGAGGCTCTTAAATTTTAAAATGAAATTTTTAGACTATTTTTCTGTCTTCATTTTAATTCCATTTACAGGGTAAATCATAATATCGTAAACTTATTGGCACACACTGTTTTTTATGTGTGTGTATATATATATAATATGTATATTTTATATACATATAGGTATATAAAATATATACAGTGTATGCTTATGCTATACCATGTATTTACATAGTTCATGTAAGTATAAATATATAAAGTGTATGTGTATATATTAAAATCTATAAAAACATTTTTGGAAGTAGATTGAGAAAAAGTGAATGTCTGTGTGTGAGACAAAATAACAAACCAGTCAACTCCTTGAGCAGGTGTGAGATACTTTGTGGAGGTCCAGCATGGACTAACTTTACTCCTGGGTTAAGTTCAAGATGAGGTCTTCACTGTTTTTATTGTCAGCACAGTAAAACTCTTAAATTGTTAGATTTGGAAACCTTCCTGGGTGTATGGATGGATTGGAAAGGAAATGCATTTGCTATTATGCATTACATTTAAACTAAAAGGCTTATTTGTCACAGTAAACTCTGAATTGTTTTAGGTAAGAGTTCTGCATTTGAAAAAGGACAAGTGATTGCTAATTAGCAGGATTATTTTATGTTCTATGTCACATCTCTGGGATTTTATCCTCTGTGTGAGGAGAGTAGTCGTTACTATAACAATTTGTAGAAAGCTTACACGGTTGCTTCTTGTGTACATAAAGATTATACAGATGTGGTGAGGTGAATCTTATTTCACATGTCAAGTTTTCCTTTGCAGCAGCAGAAGGTTCCTTTGCAATCTTTTTTGTAAATTAAAAACCCCCAAAATTCAGTTATCTGTTCCTTATAGGGACACTGCATTTGCTGTGAAGAGACTTGCACAGGGTCCCTGTGTTTTCTTGTACAAGTGTTTAAGATGTGAAATATAATAAAGTATCTACTCAGCTCTACTTACCTCAGGACTTGGAAGCTTCGGTTCCCTAAACGTAAAAGTCAGTGGTGTAATTCTCCTCTTGAATTTGAATCCAAAGCTGCCAGATCAAATAAAATATCAAGGTTAAGTGATCTGGAGTAGTGGTAGCATGAGCTTGACTAAATCCATCAAGTCCAGTATAAAGTACCTGTAAAATACACCAGCTCATGTGTCCATATTGTTTCTGTATGCCTTTTTAGTGGTTCTAAGCATCAGGCTCCAATTTGACTAAAATTGCATTATTTTGAAGGTTTTTGGCTTTACAGCACTCTCCACATCAGAAAGAATCTCCATGTTACAGGCAGAACAACTTGGAGATCAAATCTTTAATCTGCAGAGTTTCTTGAATTGAAGATTTCTAGGGTGCACACTTTGGAGAGGGTGCTGATAAATTCATGAATTAGCTGTTCACGTTGCATTTGTGTAATATAATGTGGTCTTTGCAGGGTGAGACCAGGCTGCTACTGAAAGCAGTGCAACCTGCTGGTTAGCTTGCTATGGGAATATTATTCTTTCCTTTTTTTTTTTTTTTTTTGGTACTACTTAATATAGTAGTCCTGTCTATTGTTAGGTGAAACTTGGGTAGCTTAATAAATATGGAAGATTGTACACGCTAATTTTCCTTACAAAGTGTGCACCTTTTGACATGCCCTGTGTTTTTAGATGTTTCTATGGCATTGTAGCTAGTTTGCAGAAAAAAATTCTGATAATATTTGTAAGAAATCCTCCTAGCCCTCTTAGCTTTTCCTTAAACTCGTAGCATGTTCCTAACAGAAAAATATAAGACTTGCAGAAAGCCCTGTTTCTTAAATAACATTATTTTGGTCAGTGGGGTAGAGTGGAGAGGAGGGGTAGGAAAGGCATAAGGCAATCAGAATTGAGTTAATTTGATTATAGTGTACACTTCAATGGAATGATAGCTGCTGAGTAACAGTTATAACTTTTTAAGTTTAAACCCTGGTGTTTTTTTTCAGAATAGCTTGCTTGGCTTTGTAGGATTAGCTTTTGTCACAAGGTGCTGTCTGTCCTGCTTTATTGACCCAGAACTGTGGTATTGCTACCATGTCTTTGATGTGTGGGTAAGAAGCAGCAGTCTGGGTGTGTTACCTACTGAGCATCAACCTGACAATCTCTTGCTGGATCTCAGACAGGGTTTGCTATTTGCTGCCGAGTGTCTGTGCTGCTCTCTCAATATAGGTATCAAATCCTGATGAAAACTCTAATTTTAGACAAGCTTAACCCAGGTATTAATAAATATTTTCTATATTTCTGTATTTTCTATATATCCTATTTGAGCAATTGGATTTGAGCAATCTTTTGACAGAAGATGTAGGATTTCTACCATGTTAGAATATTAATATCTGGTTTGTCGACATATTGTCACTTTTTTTCCTAAAATGTTGAAATATGTTGAACACTTCTACCGATCTAGTAATGGAATTTTGCATGGTTTTCTGTGATGCTTAAACTGTAGGTTTTGAAACAGGAAAAAAGGTGTATCTATACACAGCTGAACAGCTCTTCAGAATTGAGAATTCAGACTGTTTTTAGCCAGGGCTACTTTGTGTAGGGAAGCAGTAATCAGCAATCTGAGTCAGAACTTGAAAAATAATGTTTAAACCTAACAAGGTGATAAAGGAAACAAAGTGATCTTAACTTTATGCTAGAGAACAAAGATGCACTTTCCAAAAACCCTCAAACTGTTGCTTTCAAACTTGGTTATACAAGTCATTGACAGTTAATACAGATCTTAAGACTTGCAGCCTAATCTTCCTAACCAAAATGTATATGGAAAAATTTATAGTTTGAAAAGACATTTATTAAAGTGGGGCAAGAAATGCTTGGATTTGGCAAGAGAGTTCTTTTTTATTTTTAGGCTGAGATTGTGAAGTTTGTCGAAATGGAAGGACGTAAAGTAGGAAGTTTTCAGTGTGGTTATCCTGAACACCACTAAACTAAACTGTGTGAGAGATAAGGGCCAAGTTGTTCAGAAGATTTGACCGTAGAATGGTTTTTATTTATCAATATATTTATTTACTGAAATTCTTCCCTGTGATCTTTTCCTAGTGCTCCTCTTCTTCGGAGCCTGAGGCCACCCATCTCCAGAGGGTTACCTGGAACATAATTAGTTAAATACTGCAGTAGGGAGGAGATGTCAGCTGCAGAATTTTAGAGGCTTTCATGGCTCATGTCCTGGCTGACTGAAAACATTACTGTCCTTTTAAAGGGAGACCTAAGAACTCTGTTATTTTGTCCATGCACCTATTGTTCTGAATACCCATCTGGATTACTTGAACTCCTGTATTTAATTTAGTCTGTGAATTCATTATTTCCTTGGTTTAAGGAGTACCCGGATAAATACCCAGACAATGACCTTGGCAGAGTCTAGGAAAAATTGGTAACAGATAATGTCCTTCTCCAGCATAGCCACTTCTGTGGTGAGTTTCAATCCCTACATTTAAATGGTTGAACCGCTGAAGTGAGCATCATAGGCTTGGTGTAAATTTTTAGTGTATGAATGCCCTTCCTATTTCAGAAGGATAATGTGATCTTAGAGGACTGTATTTCAGTGCATACTTCCTTCTTGTTTTCCAGACTTTGTATGGCATTGTTCTAATAGGTTTGGGTGAATTTAGGATTTTTTTTTTATATTCCTTATAAGAGTGCGTAATGCTGTCCAGGTGGTACAGGCAATGTTAGAAGTGCATGTGGAGTTTGAACCTAGTGCATGTTAGGCTTTAATCCTTCTGCAGTCACAGCTGCCATCAGTGTTATTAATTACTTTTGAAAAGGGGTTTTGCACCTGGAGTAGGTGACTGTAATTGGAGGCTGGGGGGAACAAAAGCAAACAGGTTTTTTTGCAAGATACAGAAAAAAAAAATAGGACAGATAGTAACAAAACCAACTCTGCTGCAGTTTTAACGTAGGCTAAGAAAGCAGCATAGTACAGACAGTAGTTTGTAAGCTGACTGTGTACATCGGAAATGTTACGATTTCTCTTTCACTTTCAGAGAGCAGTGCCTATCAGCATTTGAAATGGCTATCAGCTGAATTTAAGATAAAGTCGTCCATGTACTAAGTAGTTTGAGGGCTTAGAAAAAGAGAGGGGGGATTCAAAGAGGAAAATTCTGTCTCTTCACGGGTCTTCATGCACCTTCATTTTGAACTGATGATGACTTTTAATAGTAGGATTATTGAAATATCTATTCTAAGTGAAAACATTTTCCTATTTTTTTTTCTGAACAAGTCTTAATCGGAAGGTGTGTTCTTCTCTGTAGCATGTGCCTAGATGCTCTTAACTTTCCATTTGCCTTCATTAATAGTATGTGTCTGCTTTTGTCAACACTGCCAGAAGGAGTGGTGTGAAGGTGATAACTGTTTGTTTGGTGTTAAACTTCCCTTTGTCTTCTTGCACTGGGATAGGGCTGTTAATATCCTTTATCAGGTCGTATTTCAACTGACTTGATAATGGCTCCTAAGTCCCACCCTGCTCGTGCTCTCCTCCCTCACCCACAGACACACCACTTTCAGCGTGTCTCAGTTTATGTTTTCATCCTTCCTTCTGTTTGTCCTAGATAAGTCCTTTCCTTTTTACCTCATCGGTTTTTTAAGTGACCCAGATGGGCTGATGTTCAGAGGGTGTGGCCGATAGTGTAACTGTGTTCTAGGCTAAAAGGCAACAGAGATTCCTTCAGTGCTGGTGGTTTGAAACTAGAAACTTGCGGTACTGCTCACAATGAACTTTTGCTTAGTTCAGGAGATGTTATCGAATTTTTCCACAGGGTTTTCTTCTTGTTAGAGTGGAATCACATTCCAGTTTGGTCTGTTGGCAGCGTTCTCCCCTCAGTTCATGGTGAAAGAGTGAAGTGAGAGAAAGCAGCCCTGAGCCTCCCAAGTCTGATCTAACTCTGAAATTAGCGCTTTTTTGGACAAGGACTGGGTTAGATAAACTTTAGATGGCTTGATCCTAGGAACTGGGTGCTTTAGATCCCTTTTGCAAGCTGAGGTGCTGCTTGAAGGCAGATTGATAATACCTTGCAGTACAGCTTCACCGTTGAAACTTCAAAAAGAGAGCTTTAAGTAGAAAGGAATAAAAATGAATGCAATAAAACTATTATAACTAATTTAAAAAAAATAGAGTTACAAATTGGAAAAGTAATAAAGCCTTGTTCTTTAGCTTCAAGGGACTGAAGGTCCTAATTATAACATGTAATTGCTAGTTAACTAGGCTTTTTGACAGTACATTGTCAAAGTACTAATAAGCTTTTTTAACTTTTTGCAGGTGTGTACAAAGTAATATTGTGTTGCTTACTCAAGCTTTCAGAAGGAAGTTTGTCATTCCAGATTTTATGTCGTTTACTTCCCATATTGATGAGCTGTATGAAAGTGCTAAAAAACAATCTGGAGGAAAGGTAACCTGTTTGTAAACTCAACTGCAGACTTCTGTAGATTTTCAGTATTAACCAAATGTGTCCTTTGTTAAGTAGACAGATTTTTCTTAACATTTTTTGTAAAATTAAACTGATAACTTATTGAAAGAGTTTTGGAAGTTCAGTTATGCCTGCAGCTTGTAAACTGTGTTAGAAATACAGTTCACAGCCTCTAAGAATCTTGTAGCATTTTGATGTTGGAATATGAAAATAGCATTATTCTTTTTTATAAAACTGCTGTATAATTTATTAGACTATGCTTAGTCTGTAGAAAAATTATGCAGCTCTACACATCTGGCTGGATTGTGACAGAAGTAATTTTCAATACTGTACCTTTGTTAGTTAATAAAATTTTTTCTGGTGCTTATTTTCAATTAGTTGAAAAATCCCAGACTATGTTACAAGCTAAAAATTTTATATGATTTGAAAATGCTGAACATGCTGTAGTACAGAACATAGGTACCTCTCTGAATGTGCTGAAAATTTTACTTTGAAAAAATGTTTTATTTGATAGTGATCTAATGAATATAATAATTTCTAATGAAGTTTTAGATATACCAGGTGATTATTAGTAGAATGACTCAGTTCTACCTTGTATATTCTTTCCACTGACGTTTATTTTAATTAACACAGAGTTAAGTATTTTGGATATTGTAATGTGTCTCTCTTTATTTCATGCTGTGATAGGTTGCTGACTATATTCCACAACTGGCCAAGTTCAGCCCCGATTTGTGGGGGGTGTCACTTTGCACCGTCGATGGACAAAGGTATATTGTAACTTCTAGATTTTGTTCTTGGAATAGTTGAAGGACAGATAGAGACAATGCTTCTGTAGCATTAATCTTTGGAAGCTGAAAAGCTTTGTCTAACAGTACTTGTGCATCCAGCTATATAACTTTCTGCGTAGGTCACAATGTACAGAGTGTTAGTTCCTTCTCTGCATTTTAATGTTTTCACTGTAGCATTGTTATATAATCTGTGTGTCACTGAAAAAATGCAGATTCATGTTCTTTAAAAAGAAAATGAAGGTGTGAAAACCGGACAGAGCTGAATACGATTTTGCTTTTCAGGTTTATCAAGCTTTTCCCTGTAAGGGTGTATGTAGGTCTTAGATATAGTCAAGGTGATTTTATTTTTCTGTCTATGAGTAACTCAGAGCAGCAGAGGCAGTTAGGAGCCTAGATGTGAAAGGATACCTTGCACCATCTATCTGAGGAGTAACATGAGCTCTGTCTACCTTTGTGAGTACACAGTGCAAGGTACCCATCAGCTCTGCTGACCTGCAGTTTGGTATGGTCCTACTGCAGGTTCTAGAAACTGCAGTTTTTAGGTGCTAGGTTTGTGAATGGGGCATTCCTGAGAGCATCACATCAGACTTGCTTCTCTTGACCATGGCTTGGAGTTCTTTTTGCCATGATCTGTTGAGATCCGTATGTTTGCTTCTAATTAGCCATATGCTCTGTAATCTCAGGGGAGGAGCTGTACAAGTGAGCTAAAGTATTTTTTTCATGTCCCTGTTTAAGTCTCTGAGTTATACTCCATTAATAGTAAAATATCTTATACTTTAAACTGGCATTTTGCTTTGTTTTGGATATTACATGCTAATGAAAATATTTGTAATGTTAAATGTTGTATAATGTTAGCTTTTATAATGCCAAAATGGTATTGTGATTTTCACTGAAGCCTGCTTGTGTTTTCTGCAAAGAAAAGAAGCAGATACACTCCTGATTTTGCCGTCAGACAAGTGGCTGCTTCTAGCCTTTTGCTCTAGATGTGGCATATGCTGCTTGCATGAGTCACTTTTTGGTGCAGTCTGACATAGATGCTGAAAGTAAACTTTCCAAAAGATAGCATGTAATAAGTGTTACAAAATATCTCTGCCATTATCAAAGGGAATGTAAATACAGCTATTTGATTATTGTTCTGAAATTGCAAAACCAAACTGTATCTCATCTTTGTTTATATAGATGTGAATAAGTATAGTGGCTCTATTTGGGTCAGCTGTACCCTGTTGAGTATGTGGTTTGCAATTGAGTAGGATAAGTGTAAGATTAGAGGTCTGAGGTGATTTTTTTGCTCTGGTACAAACCCATTTTTGAACCTGTTTTCATTTTGTTACCTCTGCAGTAGTCAGCAGCTGGCTTTGTTATGCTTGGCTTATGGAGTCAGTTGCTAAAACCTCTAAATCTCATTGCTATGCTCTTTAAAATGAGACTTAGCAATAATATGCTTTTGCTTTTTGGGGCATTTTTGTTAATAGTCCTTGTATGTTGAAGGACAGATGAAGCATTTAACACTCTACTGCCACAGCTGACGAACAGGAAATTTCAAGGCTCTTAATCTGTGTTTTTGCCAGGCATTCTGTGGGTGATACCAAAGTTCCATTTTGTCTTCAGTCCTGCGTAAAGCCTTTGAAGTACGCGATTGCTGTCAATGATCTTGGCACAGAGTACGTGCACAGATACGTTGGTAAAGAGCCCAGTGGATTACGATTCAACAAATTGTTCCTGAATGAAGATGGTAAGAGATACATTATACTTAATTATGCAAATACTCAGTTTTAGAAAATTATGATGCAAGCCTACACAGTTTTTTCAGTCTTGTCATTTTACTGTATCCTCTTAAGTCTTATTACTAGGCAGTGTCCAAGAATGTTTTGCCATCAGCAAGGTAGACTTAGTCTTTGTTAGTCACTTTTGCCTAATTTATAATGCTAGTAAAACATGTTCTATTGCTTCTCTTCCATTTGCTAGTTATTGAGCTGTAGGAAAACCCAAAGAATTTTAACAATGCAGATATTTGAAATTTATTTTTATGTAGTTGAACTGGTAGCAAGTGTTCCTTAATCATGGCTTCTGTAAAATGGTAGTGAAAGAATCAAAGATGTTGATTTTAAAAAACATATCACTTCTCAGCCTTCTGAGAAGCAGGTGCTGGTGCCAAAGGCCGGCACTGACTAGTTTCCAGAAGGCGAAATCTTCCCACAGATTACTCTAAATGGAATTTGGCTACTGATTCAAAACAATGTTTTTATTTTTTTCCCTGTGGCAGGAGTATTTTACCAAGAATTTCTCATATAGCACTTACCAAGATTATTTCTTTTTCATATTATATTAATTCTCAAGCATGGAAATTTTATTTTAAAAAACTTTATGGCAAAAATCTGAGAAAGATGACTCATGTAGCCTTAGAGGAAATACTGGATGTTATCTCTGAAACACAAATGTTTCTTTTAGTGGATCTGTCTTAGTAAAAGAACAGACAATGTTTCCGTTGCCATGGTGTTGCAATTAATATTTAATTACCAGCATAAGGCTTGGATGATGTTTTTGTCAAGGACTGTGTTGAATTCTGACTTAAATATCTATATTATTGATATATGTTAATGATACCTAATTATATTTATTATGTTTATTATGTTTATAAATATATGCAAATGATTATATAAAATTTATATAATTTATTTATATCTTAAAATCATCTTTCCATACTTAAAAATGTAGAATATATCTTGACAATTTATTTTCTCTGTTTTATTATTTTAGTAAATGGTGATGAAATACCAATGTGAATATATTGCCAAGAGGGATTAAGCATTTTTGTCAAGTTTTGCTGTCTTGTTTTTGCTTTCCTAGTTTTTCCAAATACAGTGTTGTAACAGTGTGAAGACTTGTCTTTCATATCCTACAAAAGCTTTACTATAAAAAAAACTTTGATGGTGCTGAAAATTGCTCCTTAATTCCTTTGAACTAATAAATTGTTCTGTATTTTCTCTTTTTAATAACATGACCAAGTATGGTAATTATTTTCTTCTTTTTATTGCTACTTTTAAAATTGAACTATTGGAGAAGAATTGGTTGGCTGTGATCTTTTACGTTACTGTTACACTTTAAGAGTGTTTATAAGGCAAGAGTGTTTCTTATGCATATTATGTTTTGCATAAGAGAATTTGGACTATTGAAATTTTGACCAAGGAACATGAAATTAATAGAGAAGACTAATTCACATGATAGAAAATTTAATTTTTAAATATGTGCTTCTGTGGCTGATAGACACGAGAAAGAAGTGCTGGAACTGACCTGGATGGCCTCTTACACAGTCCTTAGGAAAAGAACTAAAACAGAAAGTAGGAGTCGAATAAATAGGAACATTTCAGTTATAGTGAGAGAAAGGGAGGTTGAGTTTCTCTGAGTGAAGGAAGAGGAGGGAAGAAAAGGCTTTGAAAGATTAAATCTACACTTTGCTTGTAGATTTAAACCACTGTATGAACTCTGGATATGCAGAGTATTTGTCAGTTTGAATATCCATAAATACTTTGGAGACCAAGTTTGAAGAAATAAAAAAATATAGATATTTAATCTATTTACTTTCCAAATATTCAGATGTAGTTGAACTTCATGTTCATAATCCAGATGCTTCTCTGTGATACACAGGTATCACTTGTGAATTGAAAACTGTTTAGACATGCATCTGAAGCTATTTTTTCTATACTTACTATATGGAAGATTACTAAAACAGGATGTTCTTACATTTCATTGTTTACTAGTATTGAGATGCAAGCTGGAAAGAATGAAGACTATTTTAAGACAATTTTATATTATAGCTAAAGGTGCCAACTTACAACAAAAAGCTGTTGCTATGTTTTGAGTATGATCTGTGCTGTGTGTGAAAAATTTGGAAACTTCTACAGACTTATGAATATTCAATTTTAAAACTTGTTTTAACAAAGGGAATATATTGCCCAATCCAATTCAGATTTCTGGAGGAATAAAACAATCTCCATGCTAATTTAAGAAAGATCATTACTGTTGATTGAAGTAGATCAGGAATTTTACATAGTAAAGTGTGTTTGAAACAGGCATTATCCATAGCCAGGATAATTTTCCTGGCTATGGTCATCAAGCAGCTACAGGCTTTTTCATGTCTATTGAGTTCATGATGCAACAAGTCTAACAATACCTGTATATAAGAACAGTTAGTATCTCTTATCCGTACGTACAACCTTCACTTGGTGATAATTATTTGAAGAATTAGCCCAGTGATATAATAATTTGTGGAACTTAGTCCAGTAATAAAAGTTGCACTGTAATTGACTGGGGGATTGCCAGGAAATTGTTTATTTTGCTTATATTTCATTAAGGATAAAAACATGAACTTACTTGGAAGTGTAATGAGGTGATAGAGCAATACACATGACTTGCAGAGAAGCTGTGTAAAAGATTTTATTTTTTATCAGTCTGAGCAGATCACTGCCTTTATTATTTGATGATAGAGTGTGTGTGTGTTTGGTTTTGGTAATGTGTGTCAGTTAGGTTTGCACAGCTTGATATCCCCCTTTCTGAAGATTAAGGGGTGAATTTGTTTGTTCACCTCTTTGGCAAACTTGCAATTACAGTATCAGTCTTCATGCTTAGTTGCTGTACAGGGTGGAATCCCTTTGCTGATGGCACCCACTGTGAGGTAGATCAGTAGTGGCTGCTGCTTTAGAAATAGACTTGTGTATGAATTTTAAAAATATTAATGTAGTGTCAGAACCTATTACCTGGGAATGGAAGGCATCTCTTCTTTGAAATCTGCAGAAATCTTTCAGAATTTAAGTTTTTATTTAGGTACCCTAGCCCTTAAAAAGGGGCAATATAGCTGAAGTTTGGGGAGAGGTTCTTCATTGTAGAATGGAATATTTCAGTTGGAAGGGACCTACAACAATCAGCTGTTAAGGGCATTGTCCAAATGCCTCTTAAACACTGGCAGGCTTTTGGGGCATGGACCACTCTAGGAAGATTGTAGCTTGTATCTTGTCTTGGCAAGATAGAAGGTTTTCTGTCTATTACAGACAGCCTGTGTATGGGAAGTGTTTGGGGGTGCTATTCCCCAAACTATAGCAGATAGTGGTGAAAACTGCTTACCTAGGACCTGGATACCCTGGCAGGGTTTGTTGTTCTTAGAAGAGGCAGCAGTGGGTTAATGGCAGGTCCTGCTCAGCGCTGTGATGTGCTGGAGTTGGCAGCAGTGGGAAAGGCCCTCAAAGGATAGCTGTTGTTAGTGAGTGGTGAGCTGGGCTGCTGTACCTCCCCTTAGCTGGTAAGGCTCCCACAGTGATGTTCTTGCCAACTTGTCCTGAGGGGAACAACACACAACTGCATTTCAGAAGCACATTCAAGAAAGTCCATGTTTTGTTTTATCAGAAGGTTCTTCCCTTCTTCATGTGCAGGCAGCACATGGAGATGTGTTAGTTGTAAAGTGGCCAGAACAGGTTCAGGTAGCTTGAGATGTTAAGCAGTTAGAGACAGGAGTCTTCTGAGTAGAGGAGTACGTAACCAAGAATGCCTTGACTCTGAAGGTAAGTGGCGACATCTCCGAAGAAATGACAAGCAGTAGCATTTCTGTGTAGACATACCACATTGATAAGCTTTTCAGTTGCTGAATGCTAAGTAAACATTGCACATCCTTTTTATTCAAACATACACGTGATATGGAATTTGGTTGTGTTTTTTCTTTGTACTGTGTGGCAGATTGAAACTACAGAGATGCACAGAAGAATCAAGAGCAAAATATTTATAAAAATATTTTTAGAATGGGCTGTGTATGATAAAGTCATGAGTGTGTTTATGGACTGGAGCGATACCTGATGTTGGTGAGAGGAAGCTGTAAAGAAGAGAAGCGTAGCTAGAGTGAGAAATGAGGCTTACTGTGTGTTCTGATCAAGCATGAGAGTAGTGTTGTCGTGGACTGTGTGTCCAGAGTTGGGATCCGCAGCTCAAGGAGAACAGTGAAAAACTGGGGAGGGCTCCAGTGAAGGGCTGCCAGGGTGCTGTGCAGTCCAGGCACGTGTAACTCCCAAGGAGTAGTCAGAAGGGGGAGTCCAGGGGCTCCCCTGGAAGCCTCTTCAATTCTTGAAGAGCAATTGACAAGATGAAGAGCTCTGTAATTCTTCTTGGTAGTGGCAGCTGGTACAACAAGGGCTAGTGGCCCCATGCTGTGGCTTGGGAGCTGCACATTGGATATTAGGGTAAATTTGTCCTCTAGGATGAACAGGATTGCTGGAGAGGTAGAGGATTTGCCACATTTGGAGGTTTTCAAGACCCAGTTAATGGAACCTTGGCAATGACCTTGCATTGAGGGGGAGGGTGGAGGAGATGACCTCCAGATGTCCCTTCTGACTCATAGGCTGTGATGCTGTGAGTGGTCATTTGACTTGTGTTCAGGTTTGTGGTCCCTAAGGAGCTGTGGAAATGCTAAATTTTCTTATCCAGGATCTGGTTTTAATTGAAAGTCAAACACATTTGACCCTCATTGCTTGCATTAGTAGATAACAACAGGATATTTGATATATGTGGATCTTAAGTATTATCAAATTAAATCAGAACAAATTGTGAGTCTCTTTCAGAGAGATAAGGAATGGCAGTAGCTACTTTAAAATAGTATCTAGACAACAAGTTTGTATTTTAGGGGAGCTTCACTTTTTTGGAAGGTATTTGCCTTATTTTTCCACTATTAGAATAGTTTGATTTGTTTAAAAGTTCCTTTTAATATTGACTTTCTGAAAAATACGAATAAAACTTGATTAGTTTTTGAAGATTAACTGGTAGTCATAGATGGCTGAGTGCCATTGACCATGACCGGTGTAATTTTCATGGGAAAATATGCTGTAAAGATCAGACTCATCTCCAAAACCCCAACTGAGTTTTTTTTAGAGCCCATGTTTGTATATCATACATAAAAATACTAGACACTTTTTGTGTGGATTTTAAATCAGTATTTTTTTCAAGTTTGGAGATAAGGGAACAGCAAATAAAGAATTCGAACCTGTCATGATATTCATGTATTGAGAATTGGCTGGGGTTTTCAGACACCAGAATGCTCAGAAGTCAACATCCTAGTTAAAAGGCACAGCAAAAATGTTAGTTAGAAAAGGGAAGTTTGTGGAAGGTAGATGTTATTTGGGAAAAATAAGATGGCTGATAAGGAGAGGTTTTTTAGAAAAAGAAGATAAAAAAGAAGGTGATTCATTCAGCAGCCAAGAATGACTTGGGAATGCAAAGATACTGTTAATATGGAGATCAGTGAGAAAAAGGAAAATATAAGTGTAGCAGGTATGTGTAAGTCAGCTGTGAACTAAGTTAATTTCTAGTGAGGATGAGTAAATTGATATTTGCATTTCAGAAGCTGCCAGTAGAAACCTCTGGTTCTTTAAAAGAATCAGAATTTTGTATTCATGTACAGCAATAAGGAAATTTAAGAACTGGGTTTTTATTGTTTTTTTAAAGGACCTGTTTAAACACTTTTAAAATCACTAAGACTTGGTGACTTGGGGGAAAAATTGGAAACTCCTGGGGTTGCTCTACTTTTAAGTGTTGCATTGGTCAAATACTGGAACACTGAAGAGGATTCATAATTTTCAAGGAAAGAAATGATACCAAACCAAATAATTTACTGGATTGTTGAGTAGCATATGGCTGAGTGTGTTCTAAGCTGTAAAATACGGTGCTCAGAATTATGAAAAATTGTGTGTAGTGTTGGATTATTTTAAAGATTTAGGATTATATAATAACTATCCTGTAATAGTAACTTTAAGTCATACGTAATCTAGAATAAGTTTTCCCTCAGGCACTTGACTGGTTTTGTTTGACAAACATATCTTGGAATATATGTAATTCAATATTGTAATTGAAAACTTTATTTCACAGACAGGCCTCATAACCCTATGGTGAATGCTGGAGCAATTGTGATCACATCTTTAATCAAGGTAAAAAGTTAATTTTTAGTTTCTCTCCGGATATTTTAGTAGAATGTAGAAAAAATGTCTTGTACAGATTATAAACGGTATTTGATTTTTGTCTGCAATATCTGATGGCACTTTACTCATTGGCCGGTAGACAAGCTCTGGTACTTTGGAAATAGTAACCCTTCTAACAAATGCAGTGTTAGACTAGCAGTTTCTTACAAGTATCAGTGCATCTGAAAAACTCTATTTCCTTGATGGTATTAGATTTGTTTCCTTCCTTAGCTGCACAACACTTGATATTCTCTTGAGAGTGTTGCCTCCTAGTCGTTAATTGCTGAGGAAGTATATTGCTCAGGAACACACACTTGATAGCCCTCAGAAGTACGTTTCTGAGCGTCTAGTGCTCTTATAGAGCACAAAGCTACAAGAGTACCTCTTGCTGTGCAGAAGAAATGAAAGATACTATAATTTGTACAGGAGCAGTGCTGCTATATCTAAATGTCAGTCTTATGTTGAATTTGTGTGCTATTAACATCCTGCATCACTAAATTATGTTGAGCTTCTATGGTACATAGTTGCTGTTGGGATGTAAGTGTGCTTTCATAAATAAGAGTGTCTGAAAACAGTTACTTATTTTGCTGAGCACACCAGGACCGAGTAACAACTTTACATCTTTAGTCCATGATCTTGAGACTTTTGGAATTATAAAGATAAAGCTGTATTTTATTTTTTCCCTAGAATAGCTGTATAGATGTCTTGAAGTTGTTAATGGTATAAACGCCATATAATGTTAATGCTTGCCTTATACTTGACTTGTATTTTCTCATGGTTTTGGTAACCACAGGTACAAAAAAATTAATTTTTTTTTCTGAGGGTACCTGCATAGAGTTCTGGGGAACATGCCAGTCCCCTGGAATTTCTGAGTAGTAAACTTGATACTATTACTTCAGAGGTCTGAAAGTCTCGTTTACAACCTGTTTCTTGGTTGCATTTCAGAGTCCATTATCTGCAGTGTGTTTCCTACCCCTTATTTCCAAAACGTTGATTTTAAAATTACTTAGATCATGATTTTCTGTTATTTTATATTTAAAGAAGGTGTAAGAACTCCTGCTTAAAGACATTTATCTTTGATAGCTGTAGGTGAAAGAAAATGGCCTTAAGTATGACAGGTAAATTTATTCACATTTAATATTTTTAAAGGTTGACTGAGCATTGAAATTCACTTGGATAATAGTGAATTTTAAAATCTGACTTAACACATTTGTCTGAAATGTCAAAATGTTAGTCCAACTACAACATGCCCTACTGATCATAAGGCAAAACAAAAGCATGTGCCTCTTGCAGAAGGCACGTAGTTCTTGATAAATGGTGTAATTCTGAATAGATAACATGGATTTGTTTATTGCATGCAACTGTGGTATTTGTTAGAAGGATGGGGGATTGGTTTTGCTGGGTGGCTTTTTTTTAACTTTTATTTGGGTTTTTTTCTGTAATGTTCTTATAAAGGGTGTTGCATTGCACTAACATTCTGCATGTGGGAACTGCACGTCTAGTGGACACGTATCTTACTTATCACACCATTATTTGTTTTCAGTGTGATTAAAATGTAGATTATTTTCTGTACTGCTTTCACTAAAATACCATTTATCATTTGAATAACTAACCAAGCTAAACATATTCTGAAGAAAATTATGTAAAGAGTCACAGGTACAAAACTACTTAGTAGTTGTGTTTTTTGAAGAAGTAACTTCTTTACAATCTGCAGCTTAACATTATTCCTACTAACCAGTGAATGACGTAATTCACATTTGTATTTGATCTAATATCAAACTTGCCTTTTTTTTGAAAAAGGTGGCTTCATTAACTCGTGTTTTGCCCTCAATTTCTCTGCATTTATTCTTTTTATTTAAGGTGTTACTTACATGTCTTGAAGGCAGTGTATGGCTCTTAAAGGACAAGAAAATTTAAATTCACTGTGTGTTGCAGATTTATCTAATGATAGCATGTGAATAACTACACAGAGATTGTTGCTGTATTTCATGGTTAAGAATGCTTTTATCTCCTTTGAGATTCATTATCCCTTTCTGAGAAATGGATCTAAGAAGTCTTTCAAAGTTCCCATATGTGGTACTGAGTTTAGTAGCTATTAGTAGATGTGATCTTGCACACAGCTGTCCTTAGAGCCTGGCACAGATTATGATTTCTTGTGGATGAGAGATGATGCTTGGAGTAATCTCTGTCAGAATACGTTAACATGTAGTATGTTAACATTTTAGGGGTAGAAAAGGCTCTTAGCATCACAGACCTGGTTCTGAGTGCTGTAAGAATTTGGTGTTCCCGCCTTGGAACTGAGTAGGGACCTAAGGTGTAACATTATATTGTCTTTGCAATCCATAAAAATAAATAACTAGGGGTATGTGCATGTTAAGTTGTACGTTTGTTTGAGTTACTTAGGCATGGCTGTGTCATACTCCTGCCATCTTAAGTGATTCTCTGACTGCTCTGTGTTTGGGACTATGATGTATTTACATTTTGGTGTCTTAACCCCTGGCTCTGTTTTAATTGTACTTGCATTACACTCCACAGTCTGTGCCAGCAGTTTAAAGCATATATCTACAACAAAAATGCATTAGCAAAAGGACATCCTGCAGGTCACTTTTAAAGAAATAAAATTTAAAAAAGACCCTAAGGACCTTTTCCCTCCTTGATAATTGTATAGCCATTTGCCTCTATTACTAGTTATATAAATGACATAGTTACAACAATTTTCAAATAATTTTTATCAAAAGAAAATTGTAGTGGCAATTACAGGAGTTTTTGGAAAAGTGCTATGAGATAAACAGTAATTTTTTTCTCTATCTCCAAGGAAATACAGGTGCTTGAAAGAGGGTGATTCAACTCCTGTATAGATTTAGTACAGATTCAGTGCAGCTTTCTGTACATCACATTGGTTGGGAAAAGTCTTTATTGCCTTTAGTATGGATAGATTTTTACTGCTTTGATCTGTTATGTTTTCTTAAACCTTAAACTCAATTCTCAAAGCTTATCAACTCCAGGAATATCAGTGGTTTTGTCAGGGACTTCCCACTTCCACATTACCTTTACTGACTTGTCACGTTAGAAGTGCAGGTGAGATGAAGAGGAAGGGCTGAGACAGAAATACATGGAAGAAGGCAGATGGCTGTGGAAGGATTCACCAGAGGACAAGGGATTTATCTTAAGTCATTTTTACTGTATGCTTTAACATTCCATCTGTAGATAAAAGTTTTCCTAATCTAACAGCAAAGGTTCAGGCAAATACAGCATCTTCTAATCCTCTAGGTGCTGGCAGCCACATGCAGGACCTTAGACAGTGTGGACTTGAATGCTCACTGAAGGGAAGAGTTCTGTGGTTTTGAATGATGTGGGAAACATTCAGATGTGTTGGGAATAACAAAATTCATAGTTACTGCAAAAAACTTGGTGAACGAGAAAATGAAAATGCTGACCCTAAAAAAACCTTAGTTCAATAGAAGCTTTTTTTTTTTTTTTTGGATAAAACATGGAGTGGTTTGTGATATATTTAAGAGCTTTCTAAATATGCTGATAAATCACAAAATAAACGAGGCAAAGAGTGGTAGAAAAAATGTATTTAGCTGTGCCAAGGGTCTGTTTGCTGTCAGGATTCAGTTATTAGGAAACCTGTGCAGTTACAGTTTAATACTTGAGAGGTGGGAAAATGCATGGTTTATTTGATAATATAGTACAATAAATAGTACTGATTTAGCTTAATTGCTCTATGCTGTCACTCCAGTTATCCTTCCAGATGGACTGTTGTGTAAATGTACATACAATCCACTTTACAACATGTGTTGGTGTTGTGATCTTCTCTGCCAGATACTTGTCTTTACTTTGGTGACATGGCCTCTTCCTAGGTTGTTAATTTTCTTGTGGTAACTAATTTGGGATAGAACTTAGATCCATGTTTTTCTCCGCTTGCTTTTTATTATAACTCAAGTACATTGGGTGTTACCTGACATAGAATATAGAGTAGATTCTGTGAAATGCCATGTATTCAGTGGTCACGCACAGAGGTGAAGGACACAAAAAAATCTGACACGTATTTGAAATTTTCATAGTATTTGTCTTAGGTCAAGTACTGTCTGTCCCAGTGTACTCTCAAGTATTTCAGAGCTGAAAATGGTACACTAAGCTGTCAAGACACCAGTTCTCACAGAACAGGACCATCTTAACAAATAAAATATAAAAAGTGTGTAAGTACAGAAAGCTAAAATAAAGACATTAGTAGTTAACTTAATGAAAAATGCACAAGTGTAAAAAATAGAGTTTTCTTGCACTCTGACATAGTATTACAATTTTTTGTTTCTGGATACTTTCATCATAGTGTAGTGTTAGGTTATAAATTTGGTTTTAAATATTCCAGGAATTAATTTTTAAATAATCTTCTATTATGAGAAGATTATAAACTTCTTGTGATCCTGGTGTGTTTATTAGCTTTGCTTAGATTCAAAATTGAGAAATTGCTTTAGCAAGAGACACGTGGTAAGAGCTTATATGGTCTAATCATAGAAATAGTGTTGATCAATGAAAAGTGGCTAATATTAACTACTTTTCTAATAAATATTGCCTAATTTTGCTGTTGCAAGCTCTGGTAAGTATCCATGGATCTTCTTCCTATGTAGGCATGAAGCCTTTGCAACTCTTTATATCTTTTAGTAGAAATTCAAGTAATACAGTACAAGTACTTTGTTTTTTAGAAAAAGGGAAGATCACTAAAACCTGACGGAGTCAAAAAATTCAAATTTATGATTGACAGCCACAGGTTCATTTAAGTGTTTACAAAATTTATTGAGCTGTCTTTTGCAAGTTTGAATTTTCTGCCTATCAAACTGCTTCAGTCCTTACATTGTAAATTTAATTTTGTATTCATTTAGAAGTGTTTTTTCATATGTATATACACACAAGCATGTGTAAGTGTGTATATGAACATATGTTCCAGTAAATGTACAAAGTGTTTGTGGAGTTAGTGCATGGAATGTTTTCTTTGATGTTCTAGACAGGTTGAATTGCATCTGAACTTTAAAAATGCTTTTTAAGAAGTATTGTCACAGCTGCCCCCAAACTCATAGATTTATACAGTCAAGCTAAAAATAAGAGGTACTTGTGGAAGAACAGAAGTTTCCTTGTCTCTTATATTTGTTTAAATTATTATGGAGAAGCTGCTCAGTACTCTGAATGTTAGGATTTTATATTTGCAATTGAATTTTAATCATAGAATGTGTGTTGCCACTGTGTCTCTTCAGCTTTTTAGGAGGAGCAGGATACTTCTGTCAGCTGATGAAAGAGGGGAACTAATCTGCTGGGGTTTTTAGTCATCATGTGTATGGAAGCAGAGTTTCTTGTTTCAGTAACATGTTGTAGTAAATCCCTGCTGAGGTCTTGATCATGTGATTGCTTAAGCAAATAGTTCAGGTGTACGAGCAGTCTGCAGTAACAATGCTTTTGTGTGTGATATGAAACACCTCTACAAGTGCGTGGAACATCAAGGACTAAAAACTCATCATCTGGCTTAGTATGCAGAAGATTTTCTTCCCAAAATAAGAGTTTAGTTGTGAACTTTAAAAAAGAAGCTTTTTTTATAAAAAGTTGATGTGGAAAAAGTTTGCATTGAGTCTTTTGCCCACCGATTTTATGTGCTGCTGGTAAAGCCGTGTTTTTGTTGAAGGGAATATTTTTTTCAACTGGGCAGAACTAAAAAGTGAAGTATTATGTATTTATATTTTTGCAGAAAGCATGATCCCTTTCTCCCTCTTTTCCTTTTTTTTAACAAAAGAACCTGTTTCAATTTATTATACATGTCTAACCATACAATTATCGATGCAGCATCCCATAACTAATGCTGACCCACTTTCCCAGAAAACGATGTTCATTGTGCATTTGAAAGGTTGAAAAGGTTTTTGTGGTTTAAATGTTGTTACATATTTTACAGCATTAGGATCTATGGAATATTTTGACAACTGCAACAGTTCAATGAAGTTGGTAATTTCTTCTTTTAATTATTTTTCATTGAACAGATTTGGAGTTAAATTTTTAAGATTTGTGTTCTGGTATATTATACAGGAACATTTTGATGAAATGTATCATGCATTTTTTTTTTTATCTAATTGAACATTAGCTAGAGATTATTGCCTTTAGGAGTAAGGTTATTAGCCTTTAAACATAAGGTAACCACTGGCGCATAATTTTGAGAGAACAGTGTGGTGTTCCTTTCACCAGTGATCGTACGTGTGTGTCTGCACATCCTCTTGTAGATGAGCTGAGGCATGGGCTTCCAAGATTCTGCAACACCCTAATCCACACACAGAGTGGGAAATGAGACTGGCTTTATGCATTTCATTAAGTAAAATACTGGTTGATATAAAGCTTCTGTTTTTTCCACTTTCTTCCCCATCCCCACACTAAACACAGTGCAAGTAGTGTCTTGAATTGTTTGAGATTTGTTAGAGTGTTGTTATCCTAAATAGAGTGTCTTTAATATTAAAATTATGTATCAAAACATCTTCTCCAGATATATTGTTTCCACTTATGTATGCGATGCCATTGTTTTTTAAACTTCCTCCAAAAATTCTACTTGGCTACTTTAAAAAAATTAAAAACTCCCCCCAGTGGACCATATGCTATTTTTTACCTCCCACTCCTCTTTGAATCCCTTTCGATAGGAATTTGTGAAAGGTCACCTATCAGAGATCTCTAAAAAATTAATGTCTTTAACTGGCAGCTACTAAATTTGAAAATGTTCTTCAGTGAGGGAGGAAAAAAAAATCCCTCAAAATAACACTCCTCATCCTCCCTGAAAAAACCAAACGAAGCCTACCCTAAAAATTAAATTTCACTATCATCCTTATTAAGTTGGATTTAGATTTTCCTGTACATTGTTATCACAATGATGTGCCCTGTGATGTGAAATTCTATTTTCTAGCTGTTTAACAATTTTTAATAGATAGGACATTAATCAGATATTAACCAAATCAGATATTTTTAAATTAATTGCAGTTATTTTCACAGTAAGATGTAACACTTCATTTTTAGTCTTCAGTCTAAATTCTTAGTATGGGCACTGGCCATGGAAATATTTTAACTTCAGTAGCCTGAACCTCCCTATGCTCAGCTCTGTTGGAAATATTAGAATACCTTTGGCTTACTAATCTATAAAAAGTTAGTGTTTTTACTGTAATTATCCTGTTTGTAGTTACTTTTTTTTTTTTGCTTTAGCTACTGCATTTACTTATGCTAAGCATGTAAAGTTGAATAGAGAGCACTTAAAATAAAGCATACCTTTTTCAGTTTAAATTAATTTTCAACATACAGGTGTTTATTAAGATGAATAGAATTATTTAAATGATAATTAAAGATTTACTTATGTAACACTTTAATTTTTTCATTAATATATGAAGTGATTGTAGTACCTTGTTCTTAATTAGCCTCATACCTTAGTTATGTGCATTAAAATCCTAATACTGTTAAGTGAACTAACTTCTTTCCTGTGTTAACAATTTTTGTAAATTATTTTTTCTTTTCTTGCAGCAAGGAGCAAATAACGCAGAAAAATTTGACTACGTAAGTTCATGTTACAAAATTCCTTTTTTAACTAAATTCAGTGGTAAAGTGTCAAGATGGCAAAGGAATTGAAAGTGAAATTTTAATAATATTCTTTGTTTTATCTTAGTAGATGTATTTGGTTGTTTAAACAGTGATTTGTATTGCATTTATAAAATTGTGTTGCAAGATTTAGAGTAAGGCTGGGTTGAAAGTTCATAACCTTTTCATGTGTAAAAATATTGCTTTTCCTCCTCTTTGTCTCTAACAGGTGATGCAGTTCATGAATAAAATGGCTGGTAATGAGTATGTTGGATTCAGTAATGCTACGTAAGTATTTTTTATTCACTTAATAAGGTTAGGTGGAAAGTGTTTCACCTGATAACTGGTATATTGAGCTTAGGACAAAGTTTAGTTATTTACATTTCAACCAGCATTTCATCCCTTATATTGGAGGGTGTCTTTGACTTACAATTTACAGCTAAAGTTGTGCATGTCTCTGACATCAGCGTGGCTAAATTTCACCTAAAAGTGTTGGTTACCTCTTTGAAATGTCATTATTCTGTCTTAGTGCTCTGATGGTGCTATGGCAGTGAGAGCTGTAAGTGCAACTCTTCTCTTCATGGCATTCATATTAAAAATTAAACTCTGCATGTTGGTGGCTGCATAGCAAATGTTTAGAAAGCATCGTTCATACAACTGGCAGTCCTCCTGCTTTTTTATTTTGCATATTTAAATTCTTTTCTCAAACAAAGAAGTTCCCCTCTACACTTAGTGTATCTAGCATTCCAAAAATCTTGAGAGCTTTTTCAGTCAGCACAGGGAAAATCATGAAGATTCCCTTTAGCAGAGTTGCTTCCAGGTTGCTAGCTGGAATGCACGTGCAGAGGTGTTTTCCTGAGCTTTGTTACAGTAAAAGGTGCGTACTATAGAAGGAACCAGGCAGATGTTCCTTCTTTAGGTTTCATCCTTACCTTCATCATCACAGTGAGGAGTGCAGCCACCAGTCTGGTCATTGTCTGACCTGCTGTGTGATCCTCAGGTTCCTCTGCTTTGGTCAGGAATGACCCTTTCACAGTCTCGGGGTGGGATGTTCCATTCCACTCTGGCCTATTTAGAAATGCTTCCGAGATTAGGATCTTGGCCTCCTTTGCCTTATCTCCGAGTCAGCTTAAGTTGTGTGGGTAACCAGTACTGTGTGGATGTCAATACTGATTCACTCCAGCTGGGTGAACTGGGATGAACTTCTATGGCCACTTCTGTCCCATTAGTAGAATATTTGTGTTCCGAAGTGATATATCCTTTACATGGAATTTTTCTGAATTGCATTATGCATCTTGAGTTCAGTGATTTTTGGGGGTTTTTTGGAAGGTTTGACATGTTGCCTTGTCTTTTTTTTTTTTTTTTTCCTTTTAGGTTCCAGTCCGAAAGAGAGAGTGGAGATAGAAACTTTGCAATTGGCTATTACTTGAAAGAAAAAAAGGTTAATCTCTTTTTTTCTTAAGGGTATTTTGAAGATGGTATGCTGGGTTTTATTTGTAGTCTGTGAAGACTTTTAATTTATTTTATGTACAGTATGGCATAAATTAATACTGTATATGTCTTATCAGTGTTATTCATATGCTGTCATTTAAAAAGCGTCATACTTATGCCATTCTCATAAAACACCTCTAAATATTTTTCTGTATTGTAGCCATGGTAATTTGTTTTATTTGTTGTAAAACATATAATCTGTGCTGTATGGGTGACTTTATAACTGGATGCATTTTTCAGTTTGCTTATTTAAAGATGATGAAAAGATGACGTACATTTAAAGATGTACTGAAAAATATTTTAGTACCTAGTTTCTTGATATCGCTGCACTGTGTTATTTTTAAATCTGATGTCATTAAATATTTCTACTTATTACATTTAAATATTTATATTAAAATATGCCTAATGCTTTGTATGCTGACAAAAATATAACCTGACATGTCTTTCTAAAAGCGATACTTTAAAAAAGTAATAATAATTTTCCCTAAAGAGTCTTTATTTTTCTCCCTCAGTGCTTTCCTGAAGGCACGGATATGGTTGCTATACTAGACTTCTATTTTCAGGTAACTGACTTTAAAATTGAGACTCACTATAGACTTAGAATTGCTATTATAAGCAGTGGAAGCTGATTTGTGCCTAGACATGGAGGCTTTAATGACTTGCAGTTAAATTTGTCAGCTTCTGTTAAACTCTGGAAATGACAGATGTATGTTTGATGTATCCAGATTTGCTTATGTTTAGGTGATCTACTCAGGTGTCTTTATTGCTAATACAAGCTAGCAACAGTCTTTAAACCATTAGTAGAAGCTTAAAATGTCTTCTGTTACTTCAGTGAGTTTGACAAAACACTTCTTTGGGTTGCTGCTTCTTACTGTGCTGTGGAGTACTTTAACCTCTGTGTAGCTGGAGAATGCATGCTGAGCTGTAGGCTCGAGGGGAGTGGTACAAAGGAAGTAATGGCAATATCTCCTCCTTTTGGTTTAATTCAGTGCTTTTGAGTAAAAGAATCTATATACATATATATTCTCCCCCTCCCCCATTTTTTTTTTTCTTTTTCACTTTCAGCAAGTTATTTGCAACTGTCACAAAATGAGAACTTGGCAAGTGTGAGGTATTTTCTCAGTAATGGTTTCCTAATGTTTAAAAGTTCACAACTCAGCCCTGCTGTGTAGAGTTCTCAAGAGGCAGTTTAAGTTGTGTTACTGATTCACTTCATCCGGGAGAGTTTTAAAAAAAAAAAAAAGCAGAGTTCAGTTCTCAAAATCTGTTTCTGACTTGGAGACTTGCTGTTACTTATGCAAATTATAAGCCATTATTTTCAAAATGCAAATTTTATTCACTTTTTTTGTGTTGGGATGCACCTGCTCTCTTATCTTTAGATCAAATGAGTGTTTATGAAGTAAAGTATGTGTGATTAGCTGTATTGACCTCTTGTTGAGTTGGCAACTAGGTGCAAGCTAATAGTCTGCTCTGAACTTCTCTTGTGGCAGAACAGAATTTGTAATTTATTTGAATTTACTGTGTAAACATGCTTTTAAAATGCCTGGTGTCCCCCTGCCTGATAATGTTTTCTAAGTGAAAGCTATTCATAAGTTAAGAAATGCTAAAGCTAACTTTTCTGATGTATTTTAATTTGGCCTCATTTTTGTGCATTGTGATCTCTGATTTTATGACCATGTGTCATTCTTTCTTTTTTCCCGTGAAAAATCCCTTTTCACTCCATGCTCAGGAAAAGAGTAGCTCATACAAGAGCAGCATTTCTGTTTTCTTGTTAGGGTACAACGCTTAATTTTCCGACACTCAGATTCTACTTAAAAGTCTAGTTATTTCTTTTCTTTGGGTTTTCTGTAATGCTCCTTCCTCCCTTTTGTAACTGGGAACTTTCTAAGCAGGAATAAACGGATTTGCCTATTATCTCTGTAAAGTGAGGATGGAGTATTCTCAGTTTAGAGAACCGAGGTACAAAATGCAGGTGCTTAAACTGAGAACCTAGAAACAATTTTTTTTTTTTCAAAGTAGGTGATATTATGTAATACTTCATATGTTTAAAACACAGTTGCCATTTTAGATGCGTCTCTGACAATCTCTTGATTTGCAACTCCAGTTGATTGGACTAGGATGTATTGAGTTTGGCACCCGGAAAATAAGAATTCCAGGTAGTAACTACTCATGCAAACGTGGCTTAGGTAACTTCATGAAGTATCATGTAATGACTGTTTGGCAAAAGCAAGAATACGAGCACTAGTTTGTTTACTTTTTAGAGCAGCATTTCAGCTTCAGGTTGAAACCAACTTATCTTTTGGTTTCTGCAGAAATGAGGCAGCATCAGGTGATGGCATCATATCACATTCCCTGATGTGTCACCAAAGTATGTATAGTCTGTACTGAAGCAGGGATCCTGGGAAAAGCTATGGTGTGGTTGTATCATTACTATATAAAAAATTAAATACGAGAAAGGTGAAATAAGGCTGCATCAGCAGGAAGTGCTGGCATTAAGACTTGCATGTGCTAGAATTTGCAGCTTTAAATTGTACTTCTAATAATGTGTGGGATCTTCTAAGGCTTTAAAATAAAAAGAACCCACCACACAAAACAAGCTCAAATTGAAAAAAAAATCCAGTCATTCGGTGGCTTTGCCATTTAAGCAGATGCAAAATACTGAGATTGTTTTACAGACCTCTTCCTCTCAAAGGAACATAAGGGGGGTGGGGGGAGGAATCGAGCAGAGACACTAACCCATAAAAATACTGTCCCCAGCTTTTAAGAGGGCTTACAAACACTGTCACTGGGATCTTTATAGTAGAAAGTTTCAGACTGTATTAATTGATGCTACTAGTGTCATCTGTAACAAATGTTATGCTACAGGTGATTTTGAGATGTTATTTTAATATTTCTATATTTTGTTGATCCTGCTGTAGTTGGCCTTACTGTGCTAGAAGTACCAGTGCTTATAATCTCTATTTCTTTTCCATAAGCTTTGCTCAATAGAAGTTACATGTGAGTCAGCAAGTGTGATGGCAGCAACTCTGGCTAATGGTGGCTTTTGCCCAATCACTGGTGAGAGAGTCCTGAGTCCTGAAGCAGTCCGGAATACCTTGAGTTTGATGCATTCCTGTGGCATGTATGACTTCTCAGGGCAGTTTGCCTTCCATGTAAGTACTTTCCAGGTATTGATTACAGCTGACCAGGAAGATTAATCTGTGCTATTATTTTTCCATGTTCCAGGGGTTGCTTCCTTGTTTTTGAGGCAGAGGAGAGGGCGTTACCTGAATTGTTTAGAAACTGAGCACACTGTAAGGGAATATCTCACCTAAGATTCACGGCACTGCTAGTGTCACATACCTTATAGCATTCTGCCTTCACATTTGGGAATCCTTTTCATATCAAAACGTAAATACTGTTCCTTTAGGGAAGGCTGTTCATGAGAGAAACAGGTCGTGATGCAGCTGGAACTGAAAACATGGCTGCAGAAATCCTGCTGTGTGGGAGTCAAGGATAGCAGAAAGCCTTTGCAGACAGTTGTTTTTCCTTCACTAGCTCACGCTCAGAAATTGTCCTTACGTGTTGTAAAAATGGCTGTCATACACAGCACATGTACTGTGCTCCTGTGTTCTAGCAGTGTGTTCCTTACATGTATTTCTAGATGGGCTGTATCTTATTTATGCTTGGTGTATTTTGGTTTGAGCATTTTTAGTTTTTCCTCACTGCATACACGTAAAATTGATTATGGTGCATTGTGTGACATAGAAGTTGCTCCTTGGAGAGCTATGAGGGTATGTGACATGTTAGTTCCTACTGGAAAAAAAAATAATGCCTTTGTTCAGATTGTAAATAAGTAGGTTATTGTATGATTTCATAGGCACTCTGCAATTGTCTTGTGATTTTGTTTTGTGCCTTTTCCAGTCAAGATTTTTACAGCTTTATTCTGCCACCTTGTTGCAAGCTGTTCATGAGACATACACTTGTGTACTACTGCTTAGTCATAATTGCTTTTTTAATAATAGATTTAAATTATCTTTTTTTCACAGTATTACTGACTCGCTGTATTCCTGAGAGCAAACAGTTTTATAATTGTGAACCTTGGATTGTCACAAACTGCATCAGGTTATTGTTTATCTGAAAAGAGATAAGTAATAATGCTTTTCTAGCTCCAGGTGCCTTCCACATACATGTTTTATAAATGCTACACAAAAATCTTCAGGAAAATGCTGATGCATTGTGTTACAATAGTGAGGAACATTTGCAGAGGCCAGTAATTCTCTGATTATTCTATAGGTTGGTCTTCCTGCAAAATCTGGAGTTGCTGGTGGGATTCTTCTGGTTGTTCCTAATGTCATGGGCTTGATGTGCTGGTCACCTCCTTTGGACAAGATGGGCAACAGTGTTAAAGGAATTCACTTCTGTCATGTAAGCAGCATTGCCCTTGGGCTTTTTTAGTTGTTTGGGTTTGGTTTTTTTTGGTTTTGCAGCTGATGTTTACTTAGCTTCAGTTGGCATAGCTGAGGTCTAAGTGAATTAAATAGTGATTTGTGATTGTTCCCTACATAGAAAGTTTTATCTGATTCAAGGGTGAAAGTCTAAGAATAGATATTTGCTTTTTCGTAATAAATAGCACTTGAATCCAGTGAGCATTAAAATATGATGCCAGAAATGCTGGAGAAATCTGTTGCGGAAAAGCTTTGAAAAGCAACACTTCATGAAGTAATGAAAGTGCTGGACGCCAGTTTAGTGCATTAAAAACTGTAGAGCTCTATAGACTTTTTTCCCCTCTCTTGTCATAAAGTGCAGTTTTCAAAATACGGGAAATGCAACTCTTGTTTCATTGCAATAAAAGAAAAAGATGGTAATGAAATATTGGCATTCTGATGTATTTTTAAACTGATTTTTGTAAGCCATGTGACATAAAAGATGTCTTCGTAGATGATACCCAGCTGTTGGGCAAGCTCTTCCTAGCTTCATGTTGTGCCAGTGAAAGGGCTGTGGGCAGTCTGATGATAGGAGCATTAGAAGCAAGAGAGATTATGGAGAGGACTTTGTAATGATTAATAAAGATGTTTTGTGGGAGAGGAGAATGTAAAGAATTTCTTCCGTTTTTCTCCCTTAAACTACCTCGTAATGATAATTGCTTATTATAAATGGGAGGTTGAGCAGCAGTTAAGACTTTCCATGCTTCTATTTATCTAACATTCATACAGCTTCAATTGTTCTTGTAACTTAATTCTAAAATCCTAGAATAGCGGGGTGGGTGAAGGATTTACTGCATCAATTCCGTGTTCCAATGAGACCTAAAAACTGATACATGATCATGGCATACAAGTAACATGAATGTAACATTCACTTTTCAGAACAGCATTGCCAACTTTTGTAATTACAGCCTTTCATGTTGTAATTCAAACTGACTTAGGATCCATTATGTCACACGTTTCCTTGTTTCATTCTTTTGTCTGAAATCTGATGTACTGGACTAGCCCGGGCTATTTTTTCTGTTCCTGAAATGTTCCATACAGCTGGAGTAGAAATTTATTAAAATGGGTATTTTGTAAATTGCTCCTTGTTTCCTTCTTCTTTAAGAAGGACTTTAAAGGTATTATTAGAACTTTATCATATAGCTGTGTTGTGTTCAAAGGGCCTTACAGACGTGGGTATTGATTTATTAAATCAACTTCTCTTCTTACTGGTATAATTTACTAGGATATGATGCAAAATGTAAAGGGTAGTATTATTATTATCTTCTATGCATTTGGCTATCATATGCAGATAATAATGCATGTTCTTAAATATTTGCAGGATCTGGTTTCTTTGTGCAATTTCCATAACTACGATAATTTGAGACACTTTGCAAAAAAGCTTGATCCTCGCAGAGAAGGTGGTGATCAGCGGGTAAGTTACTGTCTGTGTTCAGTGAGTATTGCTCTTAGACTTCACAAGAAATATGGGAAGTTCTTCTCTAAATGCCACACTGCTCAATGACATGTATTGCATCAAAGCTTTCCAGTTAGTGTACATTATTAGTGGACACTTGCCTGGGTGGGCCACACTATCACAGGAATTTCTGTAGCAGAATTTCATATTAGAGTTGTAACTCCATTTCATGCAGTTCATCTCCCCTGCTAGATTAAGTAGATGGTATCTGATCTAAGTTGCAAAGACTTTTACTGTACTGGTTGCCTTTAATAAAGACTTGACCAGCTGGTGGGCTTAGCCTTTCTGCTGTGTGCTGCAATGCACGAGATCTGTGTTCAGCTGTATTTTCATGGGAGTATCTCTGACACCACTTGATCTGCTGAGAGTTGCACAGGCAGTGAATTCAGGCATGAATAATGCTGCAGACAAGAGCCTGTTACTTAGGGAGCAGCATAAGCAGTGTCTGGGAATTAACTGAATCCACTCCAGCTACATTTACAAAAGATTCAAGTGTGAGGGTGTTGAGATAAGGAAAACCTCTTTGTTTTCAGTACCATTAATGTTTTGACTAAGACATGAAGATTTCAGTAGGTGAAGTAGATGGTTTTTAAGTGCTTCTATTTGCATGTCTGCATCTAAAAAATACCCAGTTTTGAATTTGATTTTTTTTATAAGTGGAAAAGAGAAACTAAGAATTTGTGGAGAGCTGAAAAACTTGAGTCTGTTAGCAATGACTGCAAGTATGGATTTTTTTTTTCTTCAAGTACACTAATAAATAATGTATGTTGCTTGAACAACTAGCATTCCTTTGGACCAATGGACTATGAGAATCTCCAGCAAGAACTTGCTTTAAAAGAAACAGTATGGAAAAAAGTGTCACCTGAATCAAACGAGGACATCTCCAGAACCGTAGTGTATAGAATGGAAGGTCGGGGAGAGCAGAACTAAACGAATGGGTCCTAGTTTCATTAAATTCTTCATTTTAAAAACCCTCAAGCATCTCTAGATTTAACTTTGGTTTGAATATTGTTTACCTGGTGTTTCATTTATATATACGTTTTATGTAACTTCTGTATGCTATACCAAAAAGATTGTCAAAGTTCAAGGGTGTGTGGGGAAAAAGCATGTGCAAACAACAAACCCAAAGCTGTAAACTGACTTTTGTAGTTACTTAGATCACGTTTAGTCAAAAAAAAAGGTAAAGGTAAATCTTAGTGTTTTCAAAGATATACCACAAAAATGGTATATATCTGTTTATTTTTGGTTATATCTGAGAATTTTAAGTATATGGACTTCGAGGCTGAGCAAGAACTTGTGTCCACTGAGCAGAGTCAGCATGTAAAGATAGAACATTATTAAAATATAAAATAGTGTTCAGCAAAATACAGCAAATTCCTGAATTTCTAAATAATTGTATATTAAGTGGGCATGGGTTGTTCTGAGTCATATTAGTACCACATTGGGGGTTTTTTAATGTGAGCTTTCAAATTTGAAATGGACCCTTTGCATATGCCGTGCCAGTGAAGATTATTTTTTCTTCTAACCAGACCATTAATAATTATTAATGCTAATGTTGTAATAAAGAGAGCAAAAATGCTTGGGCAGGAGTGGGAGAAGTAGGGAGGAGGAGGAAAAAAACCTGTCTTGTTTGCAAGTTAACTAATGCAGCAGAGAGATTTCTGACCCAACTATTTTGAGTGTCTCTCTTGCTGCTTGTGCTGCCAGCTGGTAGTTATGACTCAGAAGTCTGCCTTACTAATAGTGCTGTGCTCCACCCTGAAAAGGAATGGAAGCAATCTGGGGTTTAGAGTGGTAACTGAGAGCAGTGAGCATGAAATACGTCCAGAGGGAAGCAGATAGGTAGATCTTAATAGAACTGTTTGCAATTAACTTATTTTTCAACCTTTCATGTGTGAGCATGTTTTATAAGAAGATGAGAGGTTTCACTCGATTACACATGAGCAAATTCTTAAGAAGTTATCGTTAACTGCTACTTTTTGAAATGATTTTGAGTTTGCAGCTCTGTCAGTTTGCTGAGGAAAAAGGACTTGCATTTTTCTACGGGCAGCTGCATCTCTTAAGCTGCATAATTTGATAATTTGAGTATCTTGAGTAGGGTGTAGCTCCAAATGATATATTTAAGCTTCAGATAGGCTCAACAGGCAGTTCCAGACAGAGGTCAAAGACTTGCTAAATTCTTAACACTTGTAGTAATTAGATTCTTAATAATGCTAAAAATCTTAGAAAATCATTCTCTATAAAGTTTTCTCCTTTGTAAATTTGCAAATAATCTGCTATGTCCCATCCCTAATACACATCATACAGAGTCCTGGTTTATCCAAATGGGGAAATTTGCCCAAGCAATGATAAATGGTATTAGCTGGTAGAGGATTTTAAGAGACAGTGACAATTCTGTAGTAACACCTTCACCTCTTCTCCCTGCTCCCTTCCCTAGTCCCTCTCCCTTTTTTGTTTAACTAAAACTCAAAAATGTTGATATGTGAGTTTTGCCTAACGGCAGAATTAGTTTTTTCCTGCCCCTTTTCTGACCCATCTGGATGTTTATGAGTTTAGGAAGATGCATAAAACAGAGCTGATGTTCTCTGAGAAAGCAAGCTGCTCTTAATTACTCTGTTTAGGTATTGTTAGTTTTGCATAAACATTTGAAAAAGCTCTGACTAAACCCTGAATAATCTTCATTTAGCAGAGTATTGTAAAAGGATGGGCTTCCCGTCTTTGAAGCCTAGGATGAAAATATTTAAGCAAAACAACACAGAACATCAGTTTTTGGTGAATTTGATGCCCTGCTGGGATGAAGAGGTAAATCTGTAGTGCAGATGTCAGTAGTAAGTGTCAGTCATGAATTGCTGAATAATAACTGTTTTATAATCTTATCTCTGATGATAAGGTTAGGTTTGTTAGTGCTTATCCTCAAAATAAAGGCAAAGTTTTGAATTATAAAAATGTCTTGCCTGTTTGAGGATTTTACAGTAAACCAGTAGCTACAGAGACATAACAAGTATTCAGATCCTGCAGAACTACTTTACCTGAAATACCCTCAGTTGAGAGAGGGAACATAATGTGTCTGTGCTGCTAATGGAAAGTATTTACGGTGGTGCCATTTTGCTGGATGAATTACTGATTTAACTAAGAATGGAAAAGGCATGATGCAGGATTTGCTTGATCTGATTCTACCCACATTGATTTTTAGTACTGTTTGAAGCCACTTCTAAAGATGTGGTTGAAGATGGAGGATTTTTCCACATGCAAAACTTGTGGTAGAGTCAAGTCCTGCATGGGAAATACAAAAATAAGGAAACTACTAGGTCTTTAATATGCATAATAAGAATATTTAGGGTACAGCTTAAACAATCTTTAAATATATATATATTACAGTTCTGTAATATATGCTTTTGAAGCCTGCCTCAGAATTGAAGGCAGCTTCTAGCTAGGAAGGGTCAGGAGGACATTCCTCTGACCCAACTGTTCTGTAACTTGCCCACACTTGTAGTTTGTTGCCCTGGCCTGCCATGTGTGCAGAAGGCTCCTGTTCATGGCAGGGCACCCGGGGGGCCGAGGCCAGGGCTGGGTGTGCCGAGAGGCGTCACCCACGATGGGCAGGTGGCAGAGGCCAGGGCCACAGAGTTTGTCATTCCATGTGTGAAGTCTGCAACGGTTTTAGTGTTCACCTGTGCTACAGTAATAGCAATTCTTGATATTCAAGCATTTTAGCTGTTTGTTTGTTTTCCTTTGTCAGCATCATTAACATTTCATTAGAAATGTAAATGCTTTTTTAAGTTTTATTTTAGCATTTGTGTTGTACCTTTTGGCTCAGTTGTTAAGTTACCTGTCTCGTTTTCCATTTTTCATTTGCATTGTATGTTATTTATGTATCTTGATTTCCAGCATGCTTATTTTTGTATTGTTTAATAAATTTATTTTAAGCTGATTTTTATTGTATTTTTTTTTCTCTCAATGGAGAACAGATTTGTTCAAACACATTTTTTAGATTGAAGTTGAGATAGTGAGCACTCCATTCTAAAAAAGATTCTGGAAATGTAGGTGGAATAAGCAGATTTAGTTAAACCAGTCATGGAAAATTTTCCTAAGATTTTGTAAACATTTAGTACAATAATCTAGTTGTTTTTCTCTTTGAACTGTTGTTTTAGAAAGTTGAAAGCAAAAATCAAAGTAGCAAAACTTTGTCACCTTGACTTTTTAAATAAAGAAGTCCTGGTGCCGTAGAATATTAACATCACTGTGTATTTGTCTGGTTTTGAAGATACTGATTCAATGACATGGAAAATGCATGGTTAATGCTGCCAGTGCCAGCGTAGCAACTGCTGATCCTCAGCATTATGAAGGGAAAAATACAGATTGTAGTAAATCATGTATAGCAAGGGAGGTGGTCCAGACCCCACATCGTTTTTGTAGTGATGGTGGGCCTGCCTATACTGAGGGTGGTCAGAATGGTTAATTTAGCTTTTCTGTAGACTGGTTTATAAGCTGAAGTTATTTGTTCTATGGTTGTAAAATTTAGCTGTATCTTCATTATACTTAAAAACATCACATATCAAAAGAGTTTATTCTCCAAAAAGTCATGAAGATGATGGAAGGAAAAAGAGTAGTAGGTACAAAGAAAGAGCCACAGGTGATTTACTGTAAAATATTTTGGCTCTTTCATTTTGGTTTTCAGCATGTGTTTGTGTCAGAAGACCAGTGGNGAGGGGGGGATGGATTATGTTGATTTTTTGTTGCTCTTATATCTCTTGGTCTTGATACATACATGTCATTGATGCATAGTAATTTGTGAACAAAGGAATTAATTATGAGCATAATTTAAGTACGATGTTTTAGTATCCTAAACATTGTTCGTAGGCTTTTAATGACTTTTTTTTTTTAATTCTAAAAAAGTATTTCTGTAGTTTACTTGAAGGGAGTTCAGAATCAGTTATTGTAGTGGAAGAACAAAAATCTTGTTTCAGCAGGGTTCATATTCGAATGACTTAATACACCTAATAATTTGCCTTCAGTGCAGAGTCTTGTTGAGGATTTGAGTTCACAAATGTCTGTAGTAGTTGGAGGGTTGGCAAGAGGCTTTAAATTGGGTAGAAATCTTAACTAAAGCTTTATTTTTTTTTTTGTCATGCTGGCATCTTGTCTGTTCCACATGTGTCCAGTCTGGAAAGCGCATGACTGACTAATATATGTAAAGACACGGTTGAGTCATGCACAGCCCCATTTTCTTTCAGGAATTTGTGTCCCAGTATGTTGAATAATTTAAATAGTCTAAATTATTAACCTACCTACCTTGAATCAGCTGTGGTTTCTGATTTGCCATTTGCTCCTTCTAGAGAATGTTGAGTGCAAAACAGAAATGCCCTCTTTTCTTCTGGTTTTCATGCAAGGAGGAGTTAATTTTATGACAGGCATCTAATCCTGCTTTAAGCAGACTTTCGGTATCACTTGGACACTGAGCATTTAAAAGGTTTTGCAAGACTTGAGTGGCACCACTCTGCACATGGTTCAGCTGCTCCTGAAAACGCCACGCGCTTCTTCTGTGCGTAGCAGGGGTACCCGATGGTCACAGCTGAGGCTGCAGCTTAGCTGAGTAAAGCCTAGAATGGAGTTGAGTGGCAGAAGTGTGGTAGGGGGAAGTTTGTTGGGTATTTTGTTGTTTTGGTTTTTTACCAGTTTAATTTAAACAGGACTTAATTGAGGCAATGAAGCTGTCGTGGGTGCTTGACCGAGGAGAAGGCAGGTGGATGTTTGGAGAATAACAGACACTTTGACACCTCAGCACTAAGTCTGAGGAAGAAATGGGGTTGTAGGAAGGACAAGGGGAAAAGGAAGTAATTCTAGAATGTTTTCCTATCCTCAGAAATGTTCCAGCCAAGCATACTTTGATGTATATTATGTGCTAAGCAGGCACGTGGAGCAGCGTATCTGCTGTAAGGTGCTGCTTCCTGTTTTAGCTGCTGCTCTGCTCTGATTGACTCAGCTGGCACATAGCTGTGCCTTCATGTGGTTTTACAAAATTCATGTGCACACTGTAAATTGGAAGTTTATCTTCATATTGTATCTTTTCTTAAATCGGGTCAGATTTACTTAGCTGGGTGCAGTTACTGTAACCTATCTGCATGAGGTGCAGGAGGCACTAGTGACTGTAAGCAACCTGAGAAGGAAACCATGAGGTCACAGAAGCTGGGAGGCACCTCTGGAGATCTTACAGTCCAGCCTCCTGCTTAAAGAACCATCTAGTGTCAGTTGGATCATGTTGCTCTCAGGGGCTTTGCCAGTCAAGTGTTGAAAACCTCCAACGATGAGGTTTTGTCATCTGGCTGGGTGACTTATCCCAATGCTTTAATGCTTTGATTGAAGAATTTTTTCCTGACCTACAACTGGAATTTTCCCTTTGTAGCTTGTGATGGTGACTTCTGTCGTTTCACTGAGCATGATGATTTTACCACCATGCTGTAATCTGTTGGCTTTTAGGAAGTCCTAGAAGTGGCATAAGTAAAAATGGCTTTTGGTCAGTGGTAACTAGAATTTTCACTTCCTGCTGTATTTTTCCTACTGGATTCTAAGTATTTTTTCATTATGTTGTTGAAAATGAAGTGATTTAGGGATTTGAAAAGGCCATATTCCCTTTATTTTTCTATTGAAGCCCAACAGGCTAAATGAAAACGTGGAAGTGTGTTATTTGCTGAGGGATGGCATGTTGCTATTAGGATCCCTTGTGATCAGAGCTTGTCAAAACAATGAACTGAGAACACAAGTGGAGTGATAGGAAGAGATAATGTTACTCATTTCCTGTTGATGTCATTCACTAGCCCAGCTTTTTCCTTGAGGTAGGCAACTTTATTGTTTGTTCAGGAATTACTCATGCAATAATCGGGTTTTCTGGACTCCTAGACCTGCTTTTGGTTGTATGTGTAGCTTTTACTTTCTGAATGGAAAGTACATTTCACATTTCTTTTAAAGGAGCTCTCAAAGTTCTCCAACCTGTAATTATTGCAAATCAAATAATTAAAATGTAATCTTGATCTGAGAATAAACTGTTTTAATAAAACATGTTTTTAAAAATCCCCACTTTTGCCATTGCAGAACAGGATTAAGAATTATGATTGAGAACACAGAGAAGCAGGCTAAAAAGGCTGAGTATGTTTTGTCCCATATACCAAGGCTGATGGGGAATAATATGACTGCAGTGTTTAAAGATAAAAAGCAGGGAGGCAGAAGATTTCTTTAAGCTAATAAATATTTCCAATACAAGGAAAACAGGTATGGAGTACATAGCCTAAAAGTAATAAGATTTATAGAAACTTGATCCTATTATTTAGAAAGAACCTTCATAACAAGAGTGCAAGCATCGGGTAAGACTTCCCCATTCTGCTTTCAACCTGTAGGGTTGGAGTCAGGCTGTTGCAGGTGCCCTATGTCTTTTTGAGAGCAAAGCCCTTTCTTTAGGGAATAATTCCAGTTACAAGTCCTGTATTTAAGAGTAAACTGTCATCCACAATTTGTGAAGTGCCTACAGGCTGCGAAGCGGGAGCATTGCCCCACTCTACTCTGTTGTGTGGGTATCAGTTGTGTCAAAAGGTCCTTGAAAAGGCAGACATCCTTTTGTCCTGTCTGCTTAACACAGCTTGTGTCACTAAAGCACCCATCAGCATTCCACTTGATTCATGTGACTGTCGTTGATCCCAGCCCTTTGGTCACAAATCTTGCACTGCTAGTGATGTCTATATCCATTACTTCAAAGGCTCTTGTTTTTTTTTCCTGCATCCAGGATCAATGGCTTAGCATTCACTCCTCTTTTTAAGGTCTCTGCATATATTCCCTGTGCTCTTTGTTGCAGAACTGTTAGCAGGGGGGTTAGTCTTTAAAAAGGTTGAAAAGGAACTACCAAAGTAGGTATAATGACATTTCTGTGATCGTTTACTGCAAGAATTATTTTGCCTTTTTTGTACTTCCAGTCATCATTATTTACTGAGAAAATGTTTCATTGCTGATGAGAAATGCTGAAAAAGTTTGACAGTGGAGTAAGTGAAACTCTTTGAGAGGGTCATTTTCTTACATAACTTGGATGCTTTGGACATGGCAGGAACATCAAAGTATTTCCATCCAAGCTGCTGATGGCAAATGCATGCCACCTAGAAAGGAAAATTTGCCTGGTCTTCATCTTGTGACTTGAAGGGTGGAAGTCTTTATGCTTTAAATCTTTCACTTGATCTAGTAAACTTTTTGTTGAAATGCTTAATTGACGTACCATTCCTTTGTGATACTGTTCATGGCCAACAGTGCAGCAGTAACACCTTTGGTCATCCAGGAGAGGAGCCAGGTCGGATTTTTCTGTGACTCCCTCTTGTTAATTCGCAGTTTTGTGGAACTGCCTGATTCACTGTTATTCACTACTGCTATTCTAACTTGGTTTTCTTTATTAGGTGTTCAAAAACTTTTCTTGCTGGCACAATTTCTGAGTTTATGGATGTCCATGAAAGGTCTTTTTAAAAAAAACCCAAAAACCAAGAAAGTGGAATCAGCCAACTTTAGCTCTTGAGTCTGGTGAAGGATGATTAAATTCTCAGTTGATATTTTGGGGGTCTTTTCAGTGGTGTGCTGAATTCTGTTGTTTCCAAAAGCAAAAAGTGTGATAATTCATTGGTACCAGAAAAAATTGGAAACAGCAGGTAGAAGCAAGCATGGCCATGCTCACTGTAATCTAGGGAAGGCAGCTTTGGTACTCAGTTTTCTCTCTTCTTCCTAGTATTTGTACCTTCTGAAGTCGACATAGATAAAGGGATGGGGATGGGTATGTCCATACCAACATGGGTACGAAGCAAAGGATACGACATCCAGCAGAAATGGTTAGTGAGTAGCTCCTGAGATCAGCTCCTCTTCTGCCAGGCTCTTCTGTCTGTCCAGGCACACATGTGCATGGGCAGGGAAGCTCTCCAGTCACAATATTATCCTCTGAGCACTGGAGAAGCTTCAGCATTAGGTACTGTAAGGCCTTCTGTGTCGAAAAATTTAGGACGATGTGTTGTTCAGGGGTATCTGTGACAGCAATATTGTGTGGGTCCATCCTAGTACTTGTTCTTGATGCTTTGTACCAGGCAGTTTTTCCCGGAAGTTTCTTCCAACTAAAGAAGCGTTTGTTCCTGGGATCCTCTAATCTAGTACTGATGGAGTCTATGGCTCTGAGTCTTGAGCTCTGATTTCTGTGGGAATTTTTTCTGGGTACCCCTTGAACCCTGTTCATCATTAGTATTGGTTTTATCTGCTAGAAAGGGGAAATACAAACCCAGTCAGCTTCTCACAACATTTCCTGCTGTCCTGCTCCTGATGATGGCACTGGAAAGGAGAAACTGCCCCATCCACGCACCCTGGACATTCTTATGAATACTGTGTAATATTTTCTAGTTAAATTGAGTTGGAATTCCCTGATTCCCAGGGGAGAGGCTTGTATGCACGGATCCAATTACACTTTGCTTTGTGTGACCCACTCTCCACCTCTGGAGATCAGGTTCTGGAGTCAGGATTAGTGAATGGTTGTTTCTTCTGCCTCCATCAGGGGAGGCAGAGGTGGGAGCGGGGGAGTTAAGCAACATGGCTGGCCAGAATAGCCTTGGCTCACCCAGTGGGGTTTGCATCTCGGGAGTGGAATAGATGGGCATGAGCTTTCTGAAAGAATCTCAGTTACTGAAGGTAAGTAGATGTTTCACTTACTCTAGTAAGCATTTTGTTTAATTACTTAACTCTTAATTCATCATAATTAAATAGTCTTATCTGTAATTTAAACAGCATCAGTTTACTAATACTTCAGAATTAATCAATAGTCAGAACTGTAAATAACAAGGCATTGCAAATTCCCAGTGTGTGTTGCCATGAAACAAGGTCTCTGCTTCTGTCGCTTGCCGTCGTCTAGGGCTGTTCTGTATTTCAGGCACTTGAGTAAAACCAAATGTAGCATGAAGCAGACTCTACTTATGGAATCACAAACTATATTGGAAAGATAGATTATTTCAAATTTCATTTCCAAGATTCTAAATCTCATTTAGCATTTAAAAATTAGAATAATTAAATGTAATAATCTCTGAGGATGCACTGGCTGAATTAATTGTAGAACTGAGCTCAGTCCTATCTATGACTCTTGCTTTGTTCTGTATGAGTCAAAGGATATTTCTGGACACTTGAAGAACTTGCACCTCCTGTCTGATAGTGTTTAGGGTGAATTCATAGGTAGAGAAATGTTGTTTTGAGGAATACCGGTGTTATAAACTCCTTCCAGAAATTTGTGTCCACTTGATGGCCATCCTATGAGCAAAAGGTTGGTGTTGGAAGAGATGAGTTCTGTCTTTCATGGCTCCAAAAGTGATTGGAGGAAAAGTACCTTCTGCTCACAGTTACTGCTTCCCATGTCCTTCAGCTTTTTAAATTTTACGCAAACTAGTACAGTAACAGAGAAGAAAAAATGAGACAAACACAGTATTGTGCTTGTTGTTAGTAAGTATCATCTTTAGATGTTTTTGAATACCTCCATTAATTTAAAGTATTTTGACAAATAAAAGGGCTTCAGGCAGAGATGGACGAAGAAACGCAGGTTACCATAATGTGTGGTATCAATACTCCTAATTATTTGCAATTCTGGGCAGCACGATCCAGTACTTATCTCTAAAAGGTTTGAATCAGAGGGAAATATGAATGGTAGAAATCCATTTGATGCTGGCTCAGCCTTCCCTCCAGGAAAGCTGCACTTCTCCTTCAGCAGCCTTAGCCCATCTGTTTGCCAGTGAAGCAGGCTGACAGTTGTTCTTAGGTTGAAGAAAGGGCCCTGGTGTCAAGAGAAATATTTGGTGTATGTATTTGGTTTAATTATTTCTTACATTCAGCTGCATGCACAGCTTCTGTGACAAGTTCCAAGACTGAGCTACTGGTACAAGCTTGTTTGAATGTTCGTGCTCCTGTGTCTGAACTGAACCTAGTCAAAACTCCTTGCTCTGTTTTTGGATTTTAAACAGACACTTTCAGGACCATTGAAATATTTTTTTTGTTAGTGTCTACCAGCTAGTTCAAAAATGTGGGAAGTCAGAAGGAGAAAATGACTAGCTTTATTCTGAAAGATTGGATTTGGATTTGAAACAATGTGAGTAGTTGAATTGCAAGAAGACATTTAAATGCCTACTGGGATTTTGCCCAGTTTTAAGTAAAAGTAATAACTAACTGGTGTGCTGGCTTGCCTGAGGGCTTTGCAGCTCTAGCAGTACAGTTGGTTTAGAGCTGCTTTGTGTTTGGATACATGAAAATACAGCCTCTTGTGTGGCTGCAGTCTAGACATCACTCATGGGAGAAGCAGCTTTTGCTATATGCATGGGTTGTGTTTGAGCAGGGCTGCTGGAAACTGGAGGGAGGAATAAATAAACGTTTTGTTAGCCTGTTAGTTTGCTATCAACAGCACAAGTTATATGGATAATTGCTGTGCGAAAGGCATTTCAAGTTAATTCCACCAGGGAGACTCCAGAAATAAACTCTGTGGCAGCAGCTTTGAAAGTCACTTGTGGCAGCTTTGAGTCCAAAAATAAACGCTGCACCCACGGCTCGTAAAACTGCAGGAGCTGGGTATCATCCTCTGTCCCCAGCTGTGAAGAGAGAGGACCTTGCACCATCTAGAGGAAAAGAAAGGACAGTCAAAGGGTTAGAAAAGGGACTGGAGAAAAAACTTGACAAAATCTTGGTTCCTGTGTTAGTTTTAAAACATGGCACTGTAGATATTGGCAGATTCTAAAGTTATTTTTGCACTTTTGTCACATTACATGAGGAAACAAGGATCAGTACTGCAGAAAACAGCCTGAGGTGGTGGAAGTCGTCAAGAAGAAATGAAAGTTTTAAGGAACAACTAGCCTTGTCTGTATTTTCAAATATATCAATATTTTAATGCGTGTAGGTATATGCATTAATTTATTCACTCATTTGCTTATTATTTATTATTTGTAATGGGAACAAAGACTCTCCCAAGGAATTCTAACTTTAGAACTTCTTATGACCCTTGTGTTTGTTTGAAGTCAGGGCGGGAGGCTCTGTCAGAGGCAGTCGGTGTTGGGTTGCTGTAGAGGTACGTGGGGTGGTTTGATCACTTACTGAAAGCCTTACTTTTGTGTGCTTCAGGAAGTTATTTAGAGAAATTACCTGTTCTTGTGTAACTAAGTTTTCTGTAGAATAAGGTAGTATTGAGGCTTATCCCAGATGCTGTTTTCAGTGCCTGGACTGTCCATCCCTAAAAATATTCATGGACAGAAACTCACCAGCAAGCTCTGAGGCTACTTCAGAGCCAGCCCACAGCTGAGTGGGCACCTAAACTAGTCTGGGATTCATTCCAGAAGTGAATAAAATATGGCACTTAGGTCTGGGAGTTGTGTCCTGGCACGCAGATGGCACTGCAGTGGGGCAGACAGGTCAGGTCCTGGCTGTGAAATGGAGGTGATGCTTGCCTGGGCTTGGAGGGCTTAGAGGTTGGTTGGGTATTTGTCTATAGTTCAGTCTTAGTTTCTACTTTGAAAAGTAAGTGCTTTACTTACCTGTAGGTGATAAGTTCTACTTTATTTCACGGGACACAAAGCAGAAGCTCAGTTGCAAGAACGGGCTTTTGACTGAGATTTCTTTTCCTGTGAAGTTCAACTTAACTTCATATTGAACAATGGTATTTTAAACGAAAACTATGGCTGTCTCTTTTAGACTTGAGGAGTCTGAATTTTTTTCCCAACAATAGCCTTGTATGTGGACACTGGAGAGTAGATTCCAGGTTATTAAAAATTAAATTTAAATACAAACCTGGCCTATTTGTAAAATAAGCGATCCTGTCTAATGTCTGAACATACAGATACCTGCATTCCACTCTCAGATCCATCCCTGGTTTATTTTTGCCCTTTTAGGGACTACTTGCATTCTAGTTTCAAAGTTGAAACTCCAAAATTCATTTTGTGCAGCTTTGAGGGTTTTTTTCTGTTTGCTTTTACTTTATTTTGAAACCCTACATGCCGGGAAAAAGCTGTCTAAAGGCTGCGCTTCAGCGTAGGTGAGTTACAAGTTCAGTGTGTAAAACCTGAATGACTAAATTGTTTACTTTGTGCTCTAGATTTGCTTTTCGTGGTATCTGTAGGTCAGCACTGCTGTTTCAGAGTTTACATTGGCGTCTTGGGCTTCAGGAATTGTTTTCCATTGATAAAATAAGCATCTAAAAAGCCGAAGAGCAGGGGGAGGGATTGCTTTTTGCTGCAAACCCCGATGACCCTCATCAGGGGATCAGCTTTAGGAAACGCAGCTGAACAGTGCTACCGTGAAAGTGGATCCCTGTTGATTTTGGAGCTTGTATTACTTTGTGCAGTCGCTCGTGGCTCACGTAAACTCTGCTCCTGCCTTCCGTGTCAGTCCGTGGCCGTTTGCAGGGGCCGTGGGAATAGGCAGAGCGCGGAGCAGTCGGTCTGTCCCCGCTGCGCAGCGCTAATCCCCGTTCGCTAGACGAGCGCTCACCTTGGGCAGCTTAACAATCTATTTCTGTGTTTCCGAGTTAATGCCGCGCTGAGCCGGATTAGCTGTGCCGTGTGCTGTGAACAATGGACCGAGAGCCGGGCGTGTGCGGGGCTCCTGGGCTCGTGTGTCCCCTGCCGGGCGGGGTGGGTGGCCGCCAGTGGGCTGCGGGAAAGCAGGGAGCCTCCCGGCTGGAACCGCGTGCTGCCGGGATGCGCTCTTTGGGAATGCCACCTGGCAGGTTTTCCGTGTAAACAGGGAGCTGGGGAGCTGTGCCGTGTGGGCGCAGGTGCCCCAGGGAGGCAGCCAGGGTATCATACGTGCAGATTAGCTGTGCTCAGCGCCGGTGGCACGGGGAAGTGTGCCCTGGGGACACTTCCAGACGAGCTGGGCTGATTTCCCTGGCGTGCTCTGCGCTGGTGAAGAGCTGCAGGGCTGTATTCCGATTGCTGAGCAGCTCTCCTAGGGCCGAGAGCCTTGTCAGGAGCCTGGGGAGCACATAACCCAGAGCCCTGCTTACCTGGCACCCATTCTGAGGTCCTGGGGTTGGTGTGGCAGTCACCTGTCATTAGGGAAGTCAGGAGCTGAAATTTAAATCCCAGTGTATCTCTACAGCTCTGTGCCATGACAGGGAACTTCTAAAACTTCATCCTTCACGCCAGTTGGCCAGAAGGGCAGGGCTCCCCGGAAGGAAACATTGCATCCCATTTTAAGCACAAAAAATGGGATGTGAGAGAAGAGTGTCGTGCGTGTGTTCTCTCAACTAGCTCTGCTCTTTCTTTTTAACTCCTCTTGTTGTATTTGAAAGTCTCCTTCAGCACACTTGGTGTGGTGCACAGTAAAGGTCAGATATGGCAAAGTTCCTGAGAAACAATATCCATTCAAGCCTTTTTTCTCAATGTATTGAACATCTCTTCAGGAGGCCAACCTGTGGCGTCATCCCTAAGTATCATGGAAAGAGCATTGGAAAGTTTAGGGGAGTTGTTTATTTATCCTTGTTTGTATTGCCTTGAGCAGCACTATTATAAACTATAGGGCTTGACTATTGCTCAGCCACCTGGAGAAACATAAAGTTGGAAGTAATACTTTTCTTCAGCATGTTAATTCTGTAATCTTTTCAAAGAAAGTGGAGAGGAACTGCAGAGCATTCTCAGGAAGCAGGACACAGTGGGAAATTAAAATCCAGATTCACTGACCTTTTTAGCTAAGAGCTTCTCATGGAATTAATCCAGCTTTGAGCTAAATTAATTTTTTCTGAAGGATTTGCTTTTTGTACATGCACAGCTGTTTGGCTTTTCTCTCCTGACCCAAGTGCAGTGCAGGGCAGAGGCTCTCCCTGCCGTGCTGGAGGCATTGCAGTGACAGCAGAGCGGGACAGAGCCCTGTGGTGGCTGGGACATGTGGGCAGGGACAGGGCAGAGCGCTGGTGTGCTGAGCTGCTTGGGTTTGGCTCCTACTTGAGGTCTGGTTGTTCTGCATGAACGATGAAGGCAGTGGGCAGAAGATGTCAGGCCACTCTCCCTTCACCATGAGACTGTAGCAGTTCATTTCCATCTCTGGGCCTCAGTTTCCCATCTTAGTGCCAGTAACAATGTCAGTATGCTCTCTCTGATGTGTTTGGAGAGGTCTTCTGTGGATGGCATTAGAGCCAAGCAGTGGTAGACATGCTTTTCTTTAGTTAAAAAAAAAAATCTTCTAAACTGGTCTCTGTTGAGAGAGAAGTGATTCTGTCTCAGTCTTGTGTGGGCATTTGCTATTAGCCATCATGAGATTATTTAAATAAGTCTGGATTTGGGTGTGCAGCTCAAGTAGGAAAGACTGTTCTGTTACAAATACTCCACCAAGGCAATTCCCACATTCCAGCCAAGCCTTTCAGATCAGTTAGATGTGTTGACATTTCACTTGCAAAAAGTAACTTCAGCATATTAATACTGAAGTTAAACTTTTTTTTTTCATTAAGATTTTCCAGTTGGTACACTGAGAAATTGAAAACCACCCCAAAAGCTCTCATGTCATGCCCAAGTCCTTTGTGCTTGCAGAGAAGGGGGGCACAGCCGTGCACTTGCTGTGTGCTGGGCCACGTGCTCCCTGCTGCAGTTCCTCCATTCCTGTGCATCCGTTCACGTCAGCACTGCTGCTTCAAGGAGACTTCTTTGAAACTTTCAGCAAAACCAGGCTCAGGAGATACTTAAAATAACTGCATAGGAAAGCTTTGGACAAGGAGTTGCTTTGACACTTGAGTTTCCCTTTGTAACTGTCAGTGCTGTAGCTCACTCAGTTTGTCCATTTGGGGTTTTGGGATGGTGTTTCTTCCTTTCATTTTTTTGCCTTTTTGTCCCCCATGTTTATCTGAAATATCTGCTGCAGTGCTGTGACTTCCTGCCGCTCTGAACTCTGGCTGTTTCCTTCCTCTAACTTGACCTCAGTGCAGTTCTTGAGCAACAACAGTCTTGGTTTTTCTTTCATGAATAACCTGCTCACATCCTCACCCACAGACTCACAGAACCATTAATTGGAGAGGTACCTCTGGAGCTGTTGGTCTTTTGGCCACCTCCGATGTGCAGCAGGACTTGGATCCTTCATAGCTTTGTCCAGCTGAGTCCAAGATCTCTAACACCTACTAACCTGATGGTGAAATTGTGTTTCTGTTTTTTACTCTCACTGAGTGACATGAGTATTTCTGAGGAACCTTTCCTTGCTGGTTTCACTGCCTGGATAATGAGGATTATACCCAGTGCTCAGGAAAGAGTGCTGTACAGAGAGAGTCTCATTGTAGCTGAGTGAGCAGTGCTCTGTATTGTTGGCACGGTGAGAAGAGAGCTGCCAAGTTCCTCTGCTTCAGTGCATGCAGGTTTTCTCTCCTGATTGACAGAAGGTGGAATGGTTCTGCTCTGGGTTTGATCCTGCCGTGCAGCTGTATGTGTGATCCACCCAGCTCATGTAAAGCAAAGGGACCCCATCCCTTCTCTTAATTTTTCATAGTTAGGGAAGTAAGTGTGGTAGGAAAAGGTAATTTATGGCTGTTGGGTTGAAGGAGAACTTTGTTTCTAAACATTAGAGAAGCTTGTGTTCATCAGTGCCAAACACCAACACTGAATGTTCATAGACCACTTGGTGAGAAACTCACTGACGGAGTCTCTAAACACTTAAATTAGTTGCCTTTTGCCCTACTTAGTTTGAATGGATAGAGCTCATCTGTCGTCTTCACTATTTTTTTCTCCCCTACAGTTTAAAATCCCCAAATCGTATGTTTGCTGCTGCCACTTCAGAGTTTCTTTTGCCTTTTGATTTTTTTGCAATGAACCTGTTATTTCGAGCTAGTACACTGTGAGTTTTTGGGTAGAGAATTTGTACTTTGTGGCAGCCTAAGTGAGATTCTGCACAGATACAAAGCTTATGGCAGCAAGTGCTGCTCACATAGTGAGTTTTTCTCACTGTAAATGGTAACCTCTTACATGATGATTTAGTACATACACTGCTTAGATTAATATTCTCTTGAAAACTAAGGAAAACCCATAAGATGCTTGTGGAGGTGGTATGTTCTTACTTTGAGTTCAAAATGTATTTTGTATTTGCAGATTCCTAAATTTTACTGAATTCACTTTTTATGTGAACTCAATAAAACTTCTGTTGTTTGTGGCTGCCTTCTGAGAAATTTCATTTTATACCTTATAAAATTTGTTAATTTTTTGGCCTGGACTATGCTGCTGTTACAGTAGGGTGCAGTTATGCGGTCAAGGTGTGTTTTGTTGGTAGCAAATCCAGTCTAATTCTTCCATAAAATCATTAAAGTCTCTCTGAAAGCAGGAGGAAGTTGTCCCAAGAGGATTTTTTCAGCTATGATGGCCACACTTGGCTTGTTTTAGCTTGAGTTCATCTTTGACCAGCTTTGGATAATTACTCTGCTAATAGTTGTCATGCTTAATTTGTTGGGTTTCTCCTGCTTTTTGTATCCCATTATTTTTAGTATTGGACAGAGGGCAAATTTCCTTCTGAGCTAACCAGAGATCTTTTTGTCTGGACTTGTATTTCTTTTTATCTTGATCTGTCAAAGAAGTTCAGTTTTATAGTAAAGTAACCTTTGATTTTGCTTGATTTATCTTAAGGAAGGAGCGGCTTTGACCTGTCTGAGATTGCTGAGGTGATTGTGTTACAGAGCTTCAGGAATCTCCAAATTACATTTTGTCACATCATTATGGAAAACAAAAATCGCTTTTTAGCAAAATGTTCAGCTGAATCCAGGATTCTGGGTTCTGACTGCACTTGGAAAGTTGTTTTTGAAGAGAGGAATGTGTGCTATTTTTATTTTATTACTTTAATATATATTTGCATTTCCCAGAAACATCAAGAAGCCCAGCCAAAATGGTCAGTTACCTCTGAAATGGTTTTTATGAAAGACAGAGTGTCCTTTGCTCATCCCAGATCCTGAAAGGAGAGAGTATTCAGCACCTGTAGGACCTGAAACATGGGAGTGCTGCCAGCCCAGTCTGCCTGCAGGGCCCCAGCAGCTTCTCCCTCCCCAGGAGAATGCCTGAATCATCTCAATGAAATGTAGAGATTATCAGACTAAATTCCCCTTTCACACCTGCGTTTAGTCTGCAGCCCGGTGCCTGTAACAGATGCTGTCTCTGTTAGAGGGTTTGGTGTTTTGGTGTGACCGTGGTGTTTCCTATGGAAAGCGCAGGGAGTGTGGCTGGGTGGTTGCTGCCCCGAGCTGGCCTTGCTGATCCAAGTCCGTGTGTCCGAGACAACTGCAGCAGGAGACCCCAGCCCTGCGGGGTGCTCCCAGCCGCTCATTGCCCTGGTCCTGCAACCCTGCTGCTGAGCCAGGGCTGGAGAGGGGCTGAGCCAGGGCTGGAGAGGGGCTGAGCCCAGCCGTGGGGAGCTGCCTGTGGTGGGAGGGCTCAGCCGGGGTAGCCGGCTCTGCCTCCCGAGCAGGGCCCCGCTGACTTGCTTAGGAGTCGTGGTCACTGGTTTGGCTTTTGGCAGAAACTCCAAACAAAAAAATTTGTGTGGGAGGAACAGAATCACTCAAGGCCTGTCCTCTGTAACACGGGCAAGGAGGGGCTCTGGGGCGTGATGTCAGGTTTGCCACAGTTCAAGGTGTTGTGGGGTCAGAGCTGAGAGAGCCTGACGAGGGGCCCAGTCCTTGGAGCCAGTCAGGTTTAGGGACAGCCCAGGGGGGCAGAGCCCCCTGAGAAGGGAGAGAGTCTTGTAGATCTTTAGCCTTACAGCCCTCATAATGCAAACTGAAAAGGAGCTGCAGGAGTTTGTGGGTGCTGGAGTGAGGGTGGCTCTGTGTCCCCTTTGTATTTCCATCCTGGCCTTTGTGCCTCCTTCTCCTCATGCTTCGGTCTCTCTTTGCGTCAGTGCATATTTGAGGTGTAAAAAACACCAAGCAATTCCGTGGCTTTGGTTTAGAAGAGGCGCAGATGTTGGCTCATCTGTGGCCCTGTGAAAATACGCCAGTGTTCTTGCAGAAATCTGTGGGAGACTTGCTTGTGGGTGGGGATTTTTCATTCTGTTTGTTTCTCCTCCTTGTTGCAGAAGGTCAGTGCAGCATCAGCTCCCTCCTTTATCTCTGTTGCTTGGCTGGTGGCAGCGACAGAGCTTCGTAGATTCAGAAAGCAAAGCAGCATTTAGAAAGTTTACTGGAAGTTACTGTGAAATGGTGCCTAGAAGGGCTATGTCAGTTCGTGAAAGAAGCTGATGTGGGATATTTAAAACCGTCTAGCTTGTCATTTTTGGCTCTTGTTAAAATCTGCAGAGTTGTTACAGCCAGGATGTTTTAAAAATATGCATGGGACAAGGTTGGTGTAGCCTGATAGTATCATTTCTTACTAGAGTAATTAATACAGCTGAGAAAAAGCACTGCTTACCTGAGACTTTACCTGTGTCATGCTTTAAGCCCATATTTATCTAAAAAAATCCAACTTTGTCTGCCTGGAAACCATGCTTATTACGTAACAATTGCTTAAAATGGTTTATTTGAGGAAAGTCTGTATGTTGGATGTATGGAAGGATAATCTGTAATAGGTAGAAAAAAAGGCATCATCTCTTCTGCTGACATCGATTTCTCGTGGCATTAGGAATCTTTGCAGTTAATAATAATAAAAAAAATCCTACTTTTCCAGAATGAGTTTGCCTTACAAAGGAGTTGGTTTTATAAATTGTGCAGAGTGATCCTGTCTGTGCAATTCAATACTTGGTGTCATTGGGCAACTGAAGAGAGAAATGTGGTTTGCCCACAGAGCAAAGCTCATCTTTTTTACCACAACAGAGCAGAAATTCATTGGTTTTAGTTCTTTTGTTGTCCTTAATGACTTCAGCCTTGGAAAAACAGACCTTGCAGTACTGGTAGCAAAGCAAGCTGGCACTGCAAGACGTGGTCAGGCAAGAACAATTAACAAGTTCATAAGCACTGGACCAACTGGCCCCGCTGGGTTTTCTTTTTGAGGAAAGAAGATCAGTAAACTGGAACTTAATCTTTCTTTGTAGGTGAAGTCTGTGATAAATCTGCTGTTTGCTGCCTACACAGGGGACGTGTCTGCACTCCGGAGGTAAAAATCAGTGGGCGTTTGGGAATAGGAATGCTGCTTGCTTGGTGTCTGCCGTTGTTGTTTATTTAGGAACATGCACTGTGTCTGTGTTGAAGACAATGAGCTGCATGAGCTGGAGATTGAATATGTTCACCCAAAACCCAACCATCAAAAAAGGACCCTCTCACTATCCTGGATCCCATTGTGTTCCATTTCTTTGGATCACAGTAAAATAATTTCTTTATAACAAATTTTTTATAGCAATGGCAGAAAATCCTACCTGTACTCTCACTTGCTTTAATATTCAATTCTGAAAGTGCCACAAAAATTCGGGCTGGAAAATGTACATTGTTATTGGACAGGTTAGGACATCTAGCTTTGCTTTTTAAATCTGGAAGAGAATCTGGCAACATTTAAAGTAATAATGGTAGGAGACAAAATAAACACTAATTTGGCTACAATGTTATCTAAATATAGTCAATGGGTGGAAAAATGTGTATAGTTCAACTCTGCTGTCCCAGGGCACAATCGTGTGAAACAAGAACTCTCCCAATCCCTTAATGCTGCTCAGGATTTCCAGACTTGGGAGACTTCCTGGGATTTTCTCACCTGGTATAAATTTCCTTTGCCCTATGTGGCTTAGCTTGTCCGTGTACGATTTTAAATCAGGTGTGTTGACTGTAACGTTTCGTGCAAAGATGTTTTATTTTTCTTTGTGACAACTGAAGAACAGAAAGAAGAAGGCACTAACCTGGTTTTTAAAGGCAAAGCCCCTTTCATTATCAGCAAAGATCCGATGTGCTCGTGGTGCTGCTTACATCCTCTTGCGGCAGAGCGATAAACCAGCGTTCCATGCAGGTTTAGTAACGTGCTTCAATTATGTAAGGCTTGCCTCTGCAATCTCTTCTCTTTGATTTTGGTTTTTAAGGTTTGCTCTGTCAGGAATGGATATGGAGCAAAGAGACTACGACTCACGGACAGCCCTGCATGTGGCGGCTGCAGAAGGTACTGTCTCCTCACACAGCATTTGCTGTCTGTCTGTCTGTGGGCGAGGGCCAGCTTGCTTTAGAACGTCTTTGCTGTCTCTGTGCACCTGCTTCTGTCTGTACATACATGGATATATGGAAGTGCATGCACTCACAAAACTGCTTTTCCTGTAGGGCATGTGGATGTTGTTAAGTTTCTGCTGGAAGCGTGCAAAGTGAATCCTTTCCCCAAAGACAGGTGAGTGTTTTTGTTGCTGGTTTGGAGGAAAGGTGCTCCAGTAGTCCCTGTGAGGAGAGGTGCCTGTCAAATAAGAGTGGAATGTATTGAGCCAGTCCACTGAAGCAGGGGGAATGGGATCCTACTGGTTCTCTGTAGGTTCTGCAGACTGAGCAGGAATAAAAAAATGAACCACTAAACCCATGATTTGAAAGGTTATGCTCAGCTTACTGAAGTAGTTCCACAATTACTGAACTGAGTGTGGTCTGTGTGCTGAACTATTAGTGAACTGTAAAGAGCTAAATTTGTGCTGCTTTTTGGCTCTGTGCTTAACGTGCTGGTCTTAAAAATACTGTGCTGCTTTTTGTAGGTGGAATAACACTCCTATGGATGAAGCTTTACATTTCGGACACCACGATGTTTTTAAAATTCTTCAAGAATATCAGGTCCAATACACGCCATCAGAGGATAACAACGATGGGAAGGAGAACCGAACGGTTCATAAAAATCTGGATGGCTTACTATAATCATCTTCAGCTAGATCCTAAGAATCAAATCTCTTACCTATTTAATTGTGATATGCATAAGTAATGAAGAGCGTGTGTGTTTCTATCTGATAGTGGTATATATTTTACAGAAGTCTCTGTTACTTCAGTGTTACGTTACAGGAGTTTCTATACGCACAGGACAAATCCAATCTCTTCAAAAGAAACAAAACCAACTAAGAATCTCCCTCCATAATGTGAGCAATATTACCTCATGCTGCATATAATTGATGTATAAAAATATTTAGCTGTTGTTGGCTTTACTGTGCACTACTTAATTTATTTTTGTGTTCTGTGTGAACTCTAGTCTGTGGTCAGGAACTTTTCTGCTGAATTTTTTGTTTCTTTAGCCCTCTGTTTCCAGTATGGCCAGGATGAGCCAGAGTACTGTCAGGTATGAGCGTCGGTGAGGTTTTTTGAAAGCTGAGGATGCTGGTGTAGATTTAGGCTGGGTGTGTTAAGTAAGGATCTGCACTTATCTTTGGGAAAAAACAGAGAAAAGAATTCCACACAACCTTGTTTACATACTATAAATATCACAGAGTATATAGGTGACACTTGTCAATGGTCTTAGAGATAGTCTTGTCAGGGAATGTGTTTTAAGGTTTGTTTGACCAAATGGCGTAGGGGAATGTGACTTGTAGCACTGGTGTGTAGTGGGATTTTTGTTTTGGGAGCGTTTCTCTCCGTTCCCTTTGTCTTGCCTCCCTCCTCTCTCTCCATGTTCAGCTGCTAAAGTACTTCCCTGTGGCCGGGGAACGCGGGTGCTTCCACTCCGTGCAGGTGTTCCTTGCAGGTATATTTGCACTACAGCAGAACCCCTGGGGGGGTGACAGGTGCTGCCCCTGGTGGCTGCACCAGGAGCCAGCGAGGGCAATGGAAGTGCTGGAAAGGCAAAGAACCAAACCAAACCAAATACGTCGATCTGAGCTCATTTAGGCTTGTAGCGAGGAACACGGATGGAGTGAAACAGCTTTAAGGAGCATAGAGCCAATCAAAACAGGAGCAGAGCAGGAGATAAGCCAGGTTTTTGGGTGTGTTCTCTTCTTGCACTGCCATCAACCAGGGAGCAGGATATTGCATCACTGGGATTCCCCTGGTGTAGGACAGGAGTTCAGCACCAGGAGCACAAGTAAGTAAATGCCTTTTGTGGTGAACGGTGGAATTCACTGTCTTGCCACTGAAGCCAGTGTGGCACGTGCCCCGTCGTGGAAAACGTAGATGCAGGTATTTGTAGTTCACAGAAGTCTAAAATTGCCACAGCTCCCTGTCCCATGTGCAATTGCTTCTGCCAGTACTGTGGCGTAAAACCTCAGAAGTGAGCAGTCGCTTAAGATATTCACAAGACACTACAGTTGTTGGACATAGGCAAGAATTTTAGCACAAGAGTTTTAGGCAGGAATCATTTAGCACATGGAAAAGGAGATGGTGCTTGAGAATTGTGTATATGGTGGTTTTTATCCTAGCATGTAGTGTACAAGTCATTTATAGATCTCAAGAGTTCCAATTTTCTGTGTTTTGGCACCAAAATCCTCCTGAAATAATGCCCAAATTCTTCTTAGAATGGCCCAAGCACTTTATAAAGATGATCTGAACCACATTACCCTCCTTTAGCAATGAGTACACTAAGGCTTGGAGAGAAGTAACTTCTCCAGAGCGACCCAGCAGGTCAGTATAGTTGAGAATAAATCCTTTCAAGTTCCTGTACAGTCTCTCGTCAAAATGCCATACTGCCTCCCTGCAGGGAGGACAAGCCACATGGAAAAGTGCTTGGTACTCATCACAAGCAGTGACTGTCTTCATGATGATGAAATCTTGAAAGAGTCTGAAAGTCTAAAGCCCTCAGATAGCATCTCGAAGCTGGCTGGCATGGTTATCAAACACTTTTTCTCAAGAATCCTACTGTTCTTAAAGCTGGTTGGGCCAAATTTTTGGGTTGGTTTTTTGGTTTTTTTGGTTGTGTTTTTTTTTTTGTTCTTCTGAAGATCAGCTATTTTTCTGAAGGCTTTTAACCCATCCTCTTCACATCCTGTCACAGCCACCCCTGTTGTAACCAAGAACAAAATGAAATGGCCTCTGGCTCTTCGTTGAGCCACACCAGTCACTGGGTAGCACAAGGCCCCTTCTCTGCTGCACTCTGATCTAAATTCCAGCTTGTTTTCTCTGGCAACAGATTTATCGGCTTCAGCATAAAGGAATATTTTCAGATGGATCCTGGTTCAGAATTACGAATTTCAGTGCTAATCTTCCCTAATTTCCCCCTATTACAACACATCCTGTAGCTTCTCAGAAAAATACCTGATTTAGCTCTATTTAACTGACTTTGCATTGTGCAAACTGGCATTTTTAAATGTAGGTATATTATATAGTACACATGATATAAACAAACCAAAACCAAAAGAAGGATTTTAACTGAGCTAACATTGAAGATCATAGCTGTCCCTAAACTTAATGCTTTCATACCGAGTGCTTCTAGCCGGTCTTAGCTTCAGTGCATTTTTGCTGGTTAGTTTTAGTATTTTCTCATTGTGAGAAGATGGATTATTTTGTAATGTCCAATTCAGCGATGCAGCTACTTAGACATGGCGTTATTTATAAATATATGCAGTACATTGGTTTGGCTGTTTATCATTCATGACACTGACATGTAGATTTTACAGTAAATAGCTTTTGGTTATCTTACCCAACGCTGACTTCCTTATGCTCCAAAGAGGATTTCCCCACTCCTTTGTTTTTATGTCATATATGTTTCTTCTGTATCACAACCTAAAATTGTTCAGCTAACTTAATGCTTTGTACTCAGAAATATTGTGGTAGTCTTAGCATTAATTAGCCTCTCTTTGTGAACAAACTGTATTGTACCAGATTTCTTTTGCTTCAGAGCTGGACTATCTGTGACTATACTTACTGGCAGTGTACTTCTGGTCATTGTAACTGACTGGGCTGATCTTGACTTTTAGATTCTGTATTGTGGGGACTAGACAGTGATGAATGTATTTCTAGCAGTTTCCCATGAATGAATCTAAACTTGAGCTGTACTGGTTCTGAAAATGAAAGTTATTTATTTTAAGAAATAAAATCCAGATAGTGTTGCTTTTTACAGCATAATAAATGGAAATACCAAGATGATGGTGGTGCTGGTGGGTTTCATTGGTTATCTGTGTGACTGCCATGAAATAAGTCTTCAGTTGTGGGAAGTTGTACCTACTCTGGTCATTTCCACTGTGCAAAGCATACAGGAAATCAGAATGAATTTATCTAATGTAGCCTTTTTATGATTTTTGTTGGTGTTTATTTTGAAACCTACACTTCCAGAGCTGTGTCCTTTCACTGGCTGCTCTTTGTTAATGTTGGACTTCTTAGGTGGATTGGCCCTGTACTCTCAACAGGTTTAGCTTTCTCTTGCCTTACTCCTGCTATCCTTTGCCACACCCATGCTTTCTTTCCTTTATTATTCGTCTGGCTGTGCAGTTCCTATAAAAGCCTGACAAGTGTGAGGAGAGACTTTGTCACTTACTAGCCCCAGAGAAAAACGATGCAGCAGTGGCCCAGCTTGGTAGCCCACAACGATGAGCCATAGATCAGTTACCCTGCTGAGGACTCAGATTAGAAATTCAAGTTCAGTTTATTGAAGTTTGTGTGGGGACAGAAACAAATTAATGAAGTGATACAAGCAGTAATAAAAAAAAAGTTAACAGCCACCTTCTAAGAACTCTAGTGCAGACAGACCTGCAACAATGCAGAGAAGTAAAAGCATCAGCAGTGCCTTGGGCTTCAGAGCTGTAACTCTTCAGTAGCACAAACAAGTTTAAAATGAGATAGAGTAGTAAAATTCTGGCAGACACATCCACTTTAAAACAGAAGTAGCCACAACACAAAGAGACAGGACAAAAGTGGCAACTGACAGTTCCATTTATTTAAAATGTATAAAATATATATTTCCACTGAGGAAAAATCACTGTCTACAACTACCGGCTGTGGAAGGACCAACCTGTGAATAAGGCCACTCCTTTAAATCTCACAAAACTGAAGTATAAAGTAATGACATGAATACAAATGTAGAACATGAATACAAAGCATAGCTCAAAAACCAAATAACTTGATTTTTGTATTAGCAATAGATGCACGTTCAGCTAGTTACAGTAAGAGAAAAGCATTAAGTCACCACTTGTGATTTCTTGTAGCACTATTACTTTCAGTAACCCAGGGCACCAAAAATAAGTCAGTTTGGCTTTCATTTAAATACACGTTAGATGCTCTAGGTCCTTTAACTCCTCTTTGAAGCTCTTGCAGGGGGCACAGCAGTTGGGCACGACACACCGGAATGCACCAGTCCTTTATTTCCCAAACAGCAGCTGATGGGTCTGGGGGGGCCTCAGGAGGTCACCTTGTCCAACCCCCTGCTCACAGCCCCACAGTGGGTGCCCTGTGTCCTGTCCCTGGACAGCTGGGGTGCAGCACGGGTGCTCTGCAGCCCCTCTGCTCTGCAGCCCCTCTGCTCAGCTCCATGGTAATTAGCAGCCTGCAGTAATAGCTGCCCTTAGAGGGAGAGACCAGCTGCCTCGAACAGCCTTGCCTCTTAACTGTGAGTTGTTAGTTACCTTCAAACGTGCTGAGAAACAAACCTGTTCCTCCTCCAGTGGAAGCACAGCTTCATCCTTTAAGTACTGCAGACTGCATGTCCTGCCGCCATTGCTCTGCGTAAACTCTAACTTCTTCACTTTCCTGTGCCTTACTCCTCATTATGAAACCACTTCATTATCAAAGCCTGTAGAATCTTTTAGCTATTCAAATTAATAGTTAAATAAATGCCCTGGCTCGTAATGCATGAGAAAACTGAGTTCCATTCCATCTGTTATAACCTAAATGGGGTCTGTATTATTGCAAAAGATAGGAGTGGCCAGATCCTCACCTTGGCAGACTAAGCACTGTAAATAAAAACATACTTCAATCCCTTTTGCACTCTTATAAGAGTAGGTTCTCATTTTATCTTACGACTGCAGTCTGCAGAGGCTCGAGGCTTGATTACACACCTTGGGCTGCAAGCTCAGCACATGCCAATGCAGCTTGAAAGTGGTGTCTTAAGAAGTGCTCTTTATGAGAAAGATTGTGCTAAACATCCTACACAAGATTATGCCTTATGAAGACAGCAAAAATGAAATGCAGGTCACATTTTGGGCTTCTGCTCTCTCAATGTGGCATGCCCAGAAGAGCTAAAAGCACAACAGACTTCACCAGCACAGGGATTTGGTGTGGCAGGTATCCATAGACCGTTCTCCCTTTTGTGATGCAGACAGAAATTCAAGGTGTAAGCTTTCTGAACAGAACCTCTGCAAAAGAACCAGCTTTTCTCTGAAGCCTTCTGCATACAGTCAACTGTTTTAAACGTTTAACTAATTTCTTTAAACAATGAATGCCTGTTTCTCCCATCACTGTCATTGAGGAGCTTGCATTCCCATCCTTCTCTTCCTCCACTCTAGCACGGTATACTGCTAATTAAACTAAGATGTGCACGGTATCTTAATAACTAAACACAGATATGCACGTAAGGAGGCTACTCAGGCTGCTGCTGTTGATGTTCCCATCAGCTAAAATTGCTGCTGGACCTTCAGGTTGAGAAACCAAGGAGGTGAAGCGTGTCCCAAGGCATTGAGAGCAGCACACGATGCGTGAAGCGACTGGGCCGTGCTAACGACGCAGGGAAAGCTCGGCCCAAGCTCAGAGCTGAATGTGTGTGCACATCTGCAGGGAGAGAAGGAAACCTCCGTTACACAGAACAAGCCCTCCCTCTCACTTCTTTGCTAAGCACAGAGTGTGACCAACTCTGCCCCACTCACACCTGATTCACATCTTGGAGTGCAACTGCTCAGGGTGGGCAGGGGGCAGGATCACTTCAATTTGTTTCCTTTTCTGAGGCACACCCTGCAAGGATGACCCTGCTCTGTTCACAGGCAGTACCTCGCCAGCACTGGCAGGGCAGCACTTCCAAACTGCTCTCCTGCTCGGGGCCCTCCCCACACAGACCCCACAGGAAGCACTACAGCAATCTTCTTTCCTCCCTTCCCATCTTCCCTCCCCCTGCAAGGCACACACAGGAAGCTTTGCTCTCCTGTTCTTCACCCCTCTCCCTGCAGACAAGTGTCAGAAACAACTGCTGGCGATCCCAGTGTAACTCTGGATCCCCAGCTTTTCCTATCCATGTGAAGAGACGTGTTCTCAAGTGTCTGCTTAAGCATCTGAGGTATGTCTGAAGGGGAAGAAAAAGGAGAAAAGCAAGTTCTGGCTCAGCCTTCCTGCTCCAGGCTGGTTTGTGATACGTACCACAGTATCAATCTCTGCCGGGCCCACCATCCTAGACACCTCATCAAACTCCTCGGGAGACATGGGCAGCAGGTTTTCTGGAGACTGGAGCCTGGAAGGGTGGCTGACGGACAAGAGCAGGGATTAACCATCACTAAAGAAATGAGGCACAGCTGGGCTACCCTGTCTGCCTCCAAGGCCTGAAGGGCCACTAAGGAGGCCTTTTGTGAAGAAGACCAGGCTTTGCAAAGCCGGCCTGGCTCTAAGTGAAAACTCAAGACTACTCAGGGGTGCACATTCTAACCAAAGAAGTCCAACAAGTCTTTGAGAACGTGCTTTTCAAGAAATTACTTGCCAGTACAACAACCTGCAAGTTTCTAGGGTTTTTACCTAAAAATGGTGTTTTGAACAAAGCACTGCATTAATGTGTCATGATCAGATTCTCGAAGAGGAAGGACTTGACAGGGGCACATACATCCTAAATACTCTGAAGAGACGTGAACTACAGCTAAAAACTTATGATCAGTTCTTAAAAATCCAGCATTTTTGTGGGAACTTACACTTCAGATACAGAGATTAACTCAGTCTTGATGTAGCCGTTTCCCTTGGGACCGTCCAAATCCATTGGCTCTGGTGCTTCAAGGAGAAAAAGAGGCTTGTGGGTTTTTTTTCAGCACGTTTTACGTCACATTTTCATCTTTATTGTACCAAAAATATAGCCTATGACCCAGATAACGTGCAAGTCTCTCTGTCATGCAGTTTACAGCACTATGGTTAATTTATTCCATTTTTAGTAAGTTTTCCCTTTTCTCCTATAGAAGATGGCAAAGAAACCCCTCCCCTAACCAGTCACGGTTCAGGCTGTTAGTGAGAACCTACATTTCTGAAACAGCTCACAGGCTCACATGACAGCTGAGTTGGAGGGCCAGAGACAATTAGGGGTTTCAGTTTTTGATCTGATTAGATCTCATGTCGTGCCTCTTCAAAAAATGACCTTTCCTTAACCTCCAAACATGGGACAGGCTGCCAAGACATTCAGGCCAACTGCTCCCCTTCCTTTGCATGCCACAGAAATTGTACAGTGCCCGTAGCTCAGGAACAACCGGACAAGCTAAAAGCTAAGGAGCTCCTCACAGCACTCACCCTCCTTAGGCCTGGAGTAGTATTTGCCAAAGGCGTTGTCTTTGGGTATATTGGGGTACAGGAATCGCAGCGGGTTTTCAGGGATGTTTTCAGCTGCCATCACTTTGTAATTGCGGATGATGTCGGGGAAAGTCACAGCAGAGAGCTCCTTCTTGGTGTAGGGTTCTACCGAGTGGAACTGGAGCTCTGCAGAGGACAGAAGCAGCAACTCTTAAAGCTGGTTTCAAATTTTTTTCTGAAAGGGTCCAGAAAAGCTGCAGCCACTTCCACAAATGCAGAGTTCACATGAGCAAAAGGCTTGCCTGGATGACACCTACAGTGCTGCAGTAAATACTTAATGCCTGTCAAAGGGAGCGTAATTGCTCCGTGGGGTAGGGAGCCATGGGGGATGTAGCACCTAGTGATGGTTCTTGGCGTGTTTTGTATTCAGAATGACTGGTGTGACTTGTGCATGGAAATTAACTGCAACATTTCATTAACTAATTTAGGTTGTGCTGCCTTTTTAACCTTCTTCCAAATTATGTAATTCAAACTCTGCTGCCTGTTAGGAAGTTTGATCCAAATACACCACTTGAGGCTTTTATGAATCATCAAGAGACACAGATAAGCCTTCCTGAATGCTCCAAATACTATTAACCTTCTTTTGCTTAACTTTTGGATGTCTCAGGTACAAAGGCAGCAAAGGGAAAGAAGTCAGACAAGTACATTCAGCAGTTTCTCTTCCACCTGCTGCCCTGATTTGGGCTCATCAAAGTGCAGTGTCAACAGCTGCCCCATGCTGGCAGGGAGGGCTGTGTAATGAGTGTGCTAAAGGGGAGAGCCCTGATTGGGTACAAGGGAGGTTATAACTTTTTGCCGCTGTGATGGCTCCAGGATTCCTTAAGATGAGAAAGGAGTCCAGCTCACTCTTTCAAAGAAGCAAGCTCTTCACTGATCCTTCTGGACAATGGGAGGAAGGAGAACTACTTGGAAAATGAAGTGAGTATGTAATTTACCTAGGGGAAAGGTGGGAAGGAAGGAACAAAAGCTGCATTTGGGTTTGGAAGGAGATGCAGGTGTGTGTGTACTAAAAGCTGGGAGAGAGCCTAAGGAGGCAGGGAAGACAGTCTGGGCAGTTTTTCCTACCCAACTTCCAGGCCAGAAGCAGAACCTGGGAAGTGCTACTTGTCCTAGCTGAAACCTTGATCAATTCCTTGTGTGGCTTGAGTTACCCCAAGTATAGTGTGTCCCTGCTACTGCTTGTCCTGCTGCTGCTGGGGTGTAGTGCTGGTCCTCAGGGTGGAGGAGAAGGATGTAAGGATTTCCTGTTCTGATGCAAGTGCATCAACAAAGGTTCTCTGTTGCTGACTTACCGTTCTGAGATCCCTCTACCCAAGTAAAGGTGATTGCTCCCTCCCTGCTGCTTTCACTGAATCTCAGTAAAAATGTTCCTGGGTTCTGGTCCTTCAGCAGAGCACGTTCTCTCTCTTTGCTGATGAAACCCACAATGCAGCTGTAATGTTGGATAGAAAGAGCTCAGTTACTCCTCAGCATAAAACCTAAACTGTGCTGGGCTAGCTAGGAAAACTAAAAAGCTTTCCTCATGTAAAAAAGATGAAGTACTGGCAAAAGCCTCACAGAAGGCTTTGTCCTGTGAACAGCTGGCAGCAGGACTGACTGGCTGCAGTCAGGTGGTGATTCATGCCCCGTGGCAGCCATGAATTACCACAGCTTCCCTCAGCACTCTCACTTTGGCCTGGGGGCTTATACAAACATCTTTCTGAACTTGGAAAGAGATTGTCCATTCTGCTGTCAAAGCTGAGCTGTGGGAGTAGAAATGAAGTTACATGTGTGTAACAGGGTCAGATCCCAGCTAGCAGTTAGTTTTAACTTCAGAAGTATGCTAAGGAACAGTGGTTTCTCCTTTTTGGCTGATGGAACAAACTTTGCTAGCTGCCAGATTACACCCTTACAGGTGTGGGGTTTGCTTTGGTCCCTGTGCACGTTTTCTAGAGGAACTGTTAAGCTTGTGTGACTTATTCACTATGCTCAGGAGATGTTATTGCAGGGACAAGGAGGCTGCTGTGGTAATTTTAAGAGATTGATTGATCTGAACAGGTAGTGGTGAGGGAGTTGTTCAGGTCACTACTAGAGTATAACCCTGGCCAAGCCCCAGCTGTTTGGTTTTGGTTGGTTTGTTGGCTGGTATTTTGCTTTTGTTGTTTTTTTTTTTTTTTTTTTTTTGGTTTTTTTTTTTTCCCAAGGTTTTAATTTTTTTTTTTTTTTTTTTCTAAAAATTTCCCCCAAAAANTTTTTGGGGTTTTTTTTTTCCCCCAAAGGTTAGAACTTCTCTGCTTCTTATTCCTCAAAATACTCCATCAATAATTAACTTCTGAGTACTATGACTGTCCTTGTATGCATTGAATTAGGGAAAGTGGGTTTTGCACAAAAAAATACTAAATAATCATCATTTTGCTTAGAATTTCAGATGCTGTAAGCTGCCCTGTTTTATGGTGTTTGGGGGTTTGGTTGGTGGGTTTTGTGTTCTGTTTGGTTTAAATGCCATGCTTTAGGTAACGAATGTGCTCAGTAGTCAATATCCTCTATCCTGTATAAGGGAAGTCTTTTGCTTTTCTATCTCTCAGGTATGAAGAAAGGCAAGTGTGTTCCTGAGCTTGTACTACTCACCCTTTTGTATACAAGGGGAGTCTCTGCTATTCAAGCCTGAACCAAATCCACATGTAATCCTGATCCCAGAACTGCTATTCTGCTCCAGTAATGGTGGCAGATATCCCCACTGCACTGCAGCCCCTTCAGCAAAGAAATGGGGAGGTTTGGGGCAGTGAAACAAGGCTTGAGCTACGCAGGGCCTTGACAGAACTCTTCTGGAGCTGGGGGGTAAAAATGTGAAGCCCACTGCTGAGTGTAGCAAGGCAAAGCAATCCTGCTGCTGTAGATCCTGCAGAATTGTGGGATACTAGGATGCTCCACTGCGAGTGTGCTACTTGATGAGGTTTCATAATATGGCTAAAGCTAAAATGCAGGATTGTGACTTTGGATAAGCCTAGTTTGGGCAGAATTACTTCCGAAATCGGAAATCCCAGAATGAAAAGTTTACTAAACCAGTATTAAAGGGCAAATGGAACTGTGTTCCCATCTGGCAGAGTCCCTCTACTTAGTAATACTCTTAAAGTGGACTGCTGGGTTCTGGGCCCACAGTGCAGGCACAGGCATTCTGAGTCTGGCTGCTGCCACCTCCAGGCAGCTCATAGCAGCTCTCTTCGGGCAGGGAGTTTGGTTTTTAAAAGGGGTATCACTATGACTTACACTTTCTTGAGCTTCAGTTTTTCTTGGCTGTGTTCTAGGATGTGGAAAGTACTGACTTACAGTGGGAGCAGAGGCAAAACAAAATATAATCTAACATTCAAAGCCCTGCTTTGTGACTTGAATGGGACAACTCGGTTATCTGATGTTCTTGCTTTTAGCAGTTGCCTCATCAGAGGATTCCTCACTATGATTCATTTGCCTCAGATTATTCTGGTTTCAAGTTCCACTCTCTGCACAAACAACCTCCCAACCTGAGGGTGCAACTGCTAGCCTAAAAGTGAGGTCTGAGGCAATAACCAAATCTTTAACTTGGCTCAGGTCTTACCCATCATTCCAGAGACACAGGAGATGTTTCTTGATAAGCTCCAGGATTCCCTCAATCCATAGCCAAAAGGGGAAATTTTTATCATTTATATTTTCCTGAAATTCAGAATATGGAAAGGCAGGGATGGGAGGGTGGAGAACAGGGATAATGAGACATAAGTTTTGTTAAGCAGAGAGGAAAGCAAAGTTTCAATCCTGCCACTATCTACTTGTTCTTGTGTTTTTCTCCCTTTTTCCCCCACCCTCCCCATATTTTCTTAAGACTCTTTTTCTCTTTCTGTCTCTCCGTCCCAGGAGGACAGGAACGGCTGGGAATGAAGCATGTCCTGAATCTTAAGGCAAGAGGCAGCATGAGAAAAATGCCTCTCTGAGCCTCCAGTACCCACCACTATGTGATCCATCACCTCTCACGTGCACCAACATTGGCCTAAAAGCCAAACAAACGCTCTTGTTCCTGCCTGGGTGCTATCCTTACTGGAGTTGTTGGACATGCCATGGGGGTTTTTGACTGGGCTGGCTAGCAGAAGCTTTAGAGGCACTTTCTGTAGAGACTTGGTTCCCCATTTCTCATGAGACATCCATATTAATGAATCTGAGCGCTTGTAGGTCACCAGAGCCTTGCTCTTCCCCTGGAGGCTGCTCCTGGTTGCTGTGATCCCCTACTTATCTATACCAGTTTAGGGTCAAAAGCCAAAGAAAATGTGAAGATTCCTCCTGTCTTGCTGCAGCCAGGGATCTGAAATTCCATGATGTGGCTTTCTGTCATCACACTGACCCTCTTGGCCAGCCTGTGTTAATCCTCAGCCTAATCCAGTTGCCCCTGGTCTGGAAAATGTCCTTCACTAAGATACAGAAGAACTGTTCATCTTGCTGGTTGTTTTGTTTATGTTTTCTGTAATAGTCAAAATGGAGAACTATTCTATTTATAGCAGCTGCATTAATAATAATAAAGGTGCTGTGTTTGAAAGATACTTTTTCCTGTGGAGTTTACATGGATCAAAAGCAGTCTCAAAATCATCTACTCCTTGCTATTGCAAGCTCTTTTTTCTCCTTCTGCTTTAACCTCACCACCAAAGCCTCCCATGACCATGTAAGGTCTAGAATAATTAGGGGATGCTACTGAACAAGAAGGCACCTTGGAGGGAAAACAAACAAAAAAAGCCCAAACAAAACCCACAGTAAAGTAAGATGAGATCCGTCTTCCATCTCAATTTGTAAAACTGAGTTCATACCTTGCAGAATCTTGTCCAAGGAATAAGGCCATCCTGAGATCCTCCGTTTGTTGGCCCTGAAAACAATAAATTTGACTTCAGTCATGTTCTATAAGTTACTTAGGTAAGGCTAAAAGTACTTGGAAAACCAAGTTCTGAGTGTTTATTTGGAATTCAGCTGTTGGACTAAGAAAGAAAAGGAAGGGCAGGCTGCTGTGCTTTCACAGCCAGTGCAGGGGAGGTTGCAAAGCTTCCCCTGGGAGGTTTTACGATAACCAAATCTGTGTGAGCAGCCCTTGCATAATGGGAACCAATCCATCCTGACACTTCCTGTGCTGTGCTGCACCAAACACTTGCCAGCTTCAAAATGCTTCCACGAAGGAGACTGAAGCCTTGCACAGTTCTTGCCAGCACAAGAAGACTGCAGCCCCCAAGCTCCTCTGCAGGGGCTCAGCAGACCCTGCAGTACCTCCCTGAGATAAGCCCTTTCCTACCTTGACTTGGGTGACTTGCAGGCTTTTGCCCCAGAAACTCTTAGAAACTCTTTGCCCCTACAGACTCCTAGGTCTACCCCAACCACAGACTTATCTTATCCCTGTTGCAGTTGTTTCCCCCAGCTTTGTTTTTATGTCCATAGTGTTTCATAACTATATCCAAACCACAAAGAAAAGTCCTGTGCTGTGACTACAGTAGCTGGAGCTTTGCAGACCCTGACTGTAGTCAGAGCCAAATTCTTTCCATTAAGGATCATGCTGTGGCTTCCAGTAAATATGCTTTTCTCTGTCATTTTTCTAAAAATAAACTGGGTTAGGGAGCTTGTTACTGATGCTGCTGGTGCTAAGAGAGCAAGGTTCTGTCAACTTTCACATTGCAAACACAGCAGCCAGGTTGTACCCTGGCACCCTGCTGGTTCCGTCTCCTTGCACTGAGGAATCCTGAATATACAGTGTTCAGCAACCAGGATTTTTTCAGCTGGGTGATATTTTTATCTATAGAGATAAGATTTAAGGAGCAACCCTACCATTACCAGAGCTCGACAAAACCCCTGTAGTTCTGAAATGCAAATTTGCCATAGAAATACATCACTGGTCTCTTTGTGTTGGTTAATTAAACAAAAAATAAATTCTCCTTGCAGAATTTTGAAAAGTAATCTATTAAATTAGCAGCTTTTTGTCAGATCTTATGTCTTGGGGGAATTAGAGGGTAGAATGCTGTACTTGCCACCTAGACACACTAATCTCAAGTACCTTTAAATATAACTTTCCCCTGAAACTTTAGCTTGGTGAAATACACTGAATCAACAGTATTTTTCATCTACAGTCTGCTATGCAAAATCAGTAGCAGTGGCAAGTGCCCTGCCTATTCAGGCAAACTGCAAGGAGTTTGGAAACAAACCCCATGGCTAATGAGGCTTTTACTAAGGACACTCGTGTGGGAGATAATTCAATTTGATATCCTCTAGCAGTTTCATCGTGTTTGCATGCTGATACTGCAACTGTGTTTATGCAGAGTGAATCCCCACTGTAGCTTGAAGTTGAAATGAATGGAGGTGGATTTAAAAACAAAGCCCAAAAGATGCCAAGAAACATCCACTTCAAAGACTGACTAAACATTTGTGTTACTTCAAAAGGCAGAATTAGGCCCAATCTGTGTTGATCTAATGAATAAAACTCCTAGGTTAGAACTGCAGACTTTTTTCATGACATGATCTCATTTAGAAACTCTGCCGTACTGAAAAGTGGAAAATGCTTCATTGCTACAAAGTTATGCTGTACGAGGGGAAAAGGGGTGAGAGGAAAGGAAAACTTAAAATTGGCTGCAGGAAAAGATGCAGAATTAGCTTCAGTTCAAACAGGCCACCTGTGATGAAAGGAGACCATACCAAGAAGCTTCTCTCCCAGCATGCTCAGCTGATCTGCATTAAGTCCTCTCTTTGTTACAGAAGAAAACTGCCAGCTCAGAACTTCAGAAAGCTTAGACCACTTTGCACAAGGTGGATTCAGAAAGAAGGACAGATTCTAGAATCAAACAGAAAAATACAAGCTACAGTTAATAAACATTAATTTTGGAATGCCACTTGAATTTATAAAAGTATATTGTTGCCAAAACAAACTCCAGATCTAAGAATGGATGTCAGCTTGAGACAACTGCAGAAGCAGGCAGCTGTTCTTCCAGGCACTCTCTACCAGGAAAAGCAGTCTCTGGAGCTCCCTCTTCTCCCAGAGGGCAGAACTGCTGGATTACTCAAGTGCCCCATAACTGAGTTCTTGAATGTTCATTTGGCTTCTCACTGTGTACTGTATATCCTGAATACAGCTATACTACCCTTCCGTGGGTTTCAAACATTGCTCTGTTTAGGTCAGGGAAGTCACTGCCCCTCTCTACCCCTGAAACTCATTAAGGGTCATCTGCAGAGCTAAAATGCAGCAGCCACTTGCACACAATGCTTGAAAAATAGACATAGTACCTGATACAGCATTTTTTTCTTGCAAATACCTTGGGATCAGTAGACAGCATGTTGAACCACAAGATAGAAGCCCATCCACTGGGAAGCTGGCTCACGTTTGAGATCACAACAATGGGAAGGGATGTGGTCTGAAAGAGGCAGAAAAGGAAACATGTTAGGTTACCTTGCACTGCTGCCACAATCCTCCTTGAGATTATCCACAAATCCCCTTCAATCCCACTTACTTGCATAGTCTTGACTTTTTCAATAGAAGCTGGTATGGGGAAAAATATCAGTGTGATGAAATACTAGAAAGACTTGGGTAATTTTTGTCTAATAAAGACTTTCATTTAGTGTCAGTTATGACAGCACTGATAGTGTCAGTAGAGTTCATAGCACACTGCTTCTGAAATAAATGTAAACTGATAACCAACCCTGTGGTTTAAGCCCTCTCGGTATCAGACGCTTTTGCAAAGCACATCTATTCTTCTTTTCTTATTTACCCAGAGATCTGACAGCATTCTCTCTCTGTGTCTATACAGAGTTGTTGTGAAGTGTCATTCCCATACTTTGAACTAACAGAAAGTGCTTGACATCCCAGTACTTAAAAAAAAAAAAAAAAGAGAGAGAGAAAAAAAAGTTTAGATTGTCAGCACGAGTGACACACAAGAATTGAAGTCCATCTGTTTCATCTAAGACATACCTCTAGGTCTATTACCAAACCAGGCTGGCACAGCTGTGTCTCAAAACTCAGAGAGTGAAGCTCTTCTGTTACAATGAGAGGACCCTTCAAAAAAAATAAAAGAAAACTTTTCAGGGACTGAAAATTTCTAGGGTGAAGTAATGGGGTTTTATCATGGGGAAAAACCTTTTTTGCTCATGGTCGCGTGCTCTAGACCTCAGTAAGAGCTTACAGGTCAAAGTGAAGTGACAGTGCTGACTTCCCAAAACTGCCTCTCCAGGCACGGTTTTGTGGCTACTACCTATAAGCCACAGAAAAATCTGTGCTTGCCAGGAAATCTTGTTCAAGGCAGATGCCGGTGTGGGAGAGTCCCTCACTGCCATTCTGGCAGTAGTTCTCCTTGCAGCCTCTTCCTACATGGACCACTCTGTAGAAACACTGAACTCCTCTCCTATGATCTCTCATCCCACGTGTGTCTTCATGGGTCTGATCAGAGAGCATTGTCTTAAATGACTGCCTAGTTAGTATTATGCTAAAACTTTACAAAGAGAAGGTTAGGGCTGCTTACCTCATTTGTTCTGCTCCCTGCATTTTTCTGTTCTTTCAGTTGCTGCAAACGAACAAAAACCCCTGTCACTCGTTTATGTCAGCCACAAATGGAAGTGGTAGAGGAGGTTTGCATGCTCCACTTGCTCAACTGTATGCAAACTTGCTGCACTAGTGTCTGATTCTATTTGGTTCTAAGCTGTGGGAGCCAAAGGATTAAACTGTAGGTAACTACTGCTCTTTTATAAGCTGTTCATCTGTGAAAAAAGATATTGCACATTTATGACGCAATGCCTTTACGTAAGAGGCCTTTTAAGAACAGAAGCGATATGAAATCAGGATCAGATGGAATATTGGTTTATCAAAGTACCCCCTGAATTTGATGATAAATTCTAGGCAGTCTCAGTTGTGGACAATGACACGGGAGTTCCATGGTCCCTGGTTCTGGACTTGCACTTCTCCTCTCCTGCTGTAGGAAGGAACCAATCTGTTCCCTCACAACGTGCAGATCAGAAGTGCTGTACAGTCTGCTGAAGGCACTGACTGCCTTGCAGCTGCCTACTCCTTGACAATTTTCATCTTCCAGGCTCAAAGCTCTTTAAACTATTCCAAGCTTCCCTACTTATGGACCTTCCTCTGAAAGGCCCAAACCAGCCTTTCTAGGCTTTTTTTAACTTCCGCCTCCAAAGAGCCCATTGCAGCATAAGCTGTATGGCAGCAAATACTCTTGTTTGCATTCCTGTCCCTATTTCAGTGACAAGCAATCACATTTTGATTGAAACAGGCCAAATATTTCTAAAATGACAGAACAAAGAAAAAGGAGAGATAATCACAGTTCCTCTTTACACAAAAGTAAATAATGACTTCAATAACAAAAGCAATTTGTTTCCTTCCTACCATGCTCTACCAACAAAATTAAGTGGCTGTATCAGTAAAAGAAAGAAAAAACCAACCCCCTACCAAGTGCCTGAATTCTGCTGCTAGACTTCCATTAGTAGATTCTTCCATGTTCATTACTTTTGTGTTTGTTCCCAAAATATTAAATTTCCTGAACCTACACAAAGAGAGAGAGAAAACATAATTAAATCTCTCACATTCATTGAAAGAACCTAACATTAATATACCAAACTCTGATGCCACCTACCCTTTGACTGAGTTCTTTTCAGTTACATCTCTGTTAGGAAAAAAAAAAGAGACAAAATAAGAATCTTTTAAAGATTCTGCCACAGAGAGAGAAAATGTGCATGTTTTAGTAGCTGACAGAGCTGAGAACTGGTAAAATGCTTTTGTGAAATTCTTGTGCAAAAGATGAAGCAATTGGTTCAAGCAGTCAAAATAAATACTGGTGCTACACAGCCTGTGTTTTACTGAGGCTTAATATTGCTATAGGGGCTTTATAGTCAAAGCTAGTACTTTCTTTTACCATATATATCTTTTCCTCTTGCTTGAGGAAAAAAAATACAGCTCTTCCACTCTAAATCTGCTTTTAAACTTGTTGAATAAATTGCTGCATCACTTGAATTGGTTTTCCCAGCACTTGGAATTTTACTGAGTTGCATTCTGTCTAGTGCACTTCTCAAAGCCTCACCTCCCACAACCCCATCAGATTTTTTTTATTTTTTCCCTATTCTATGCAAGTTTCTGGACCCTAGAGCCATTTCAAGTGAACAGAATTACTTGGCTGGGAAGACAAAAACTCGCTTGCTTGCAAGCACAGTCCCTGTCATTATTTTGGACAGCCTGTCACATTTCTTTCCCTGCCCTTGAAGTAAGTGCTAAACTCACCTGAACTGCTTACAAAATACAGAAGATTGGTATTAATCTGTTTCAACTGCTGTGATTTTTTTTCTCTGATTGAGAACATTTCCTATGTTACAGGTGGACAGATTATACCCCTAACTCAAAGGCAGCTTTAGGATAACTATATTCCTTACCAGACACTACCCAAAAAGTAAGGTATTCCAAAGACATGACTGAATTATGTGACTGGAAATGGTGGAGTTCAATTCTATGGTTCCACCTCGTGCTAATCCAGGTGAAACACCCCAGCAGAGCCGTGGCTGTTGCCCAGATGCTGCCCTAATTTAGCAGTAGTGAGCTCTCCTCTGTGGAGCTGATGGTGAGAAGCTGAGGCCATCTGCACTTTGTGACATGTGGCAGAGAGAGACTTAAAGCAGGGGATTGGGTAAGAAAAAGGGAAGGATGTCCCTGCTGCCACAGAGAACCAGTCTGCTCCTGGCCTACTCAACACTTACAATGTGACTGCTCTTTGGTTTCTGACCGTGGGGACTGTTTACCTTTACATAAGAGGAATGAAATAAATGCAACATACTTATCAAATAAAACTTTCACTTTCAAGTTGTAGTTCAGTTCCTGCAGTTTCACCAGCAATCTGGAAAGAGAAGTGTTTGTTTTTTTTTAAGATGGGCTCTCTTCTATTGTTTTGCTTACCACAGATACTTAAGGAGCACACCTGGGGCCACATGCAGGCTCCAAGCTTGCTCCATACCAGACAGCTTTTAAGAGATGAAACTAAATGGGCAAATGAGTTACTCTTTGGCATGACAAAGTGCTCTGCATGTGTCTTCTTGCTGTTTGGTGGTGTTTGTTACACACTCAGTACACCCTACTTCTGCTAAAAGGTAAAAGCTGAACATGAGTTAAGCTCTGCCAGAAGAAAGCCCCTGCCCATGGCACTTCCCTCCTCCTGGCCACAGCCCTTGGGCTGCAGGGCAGGCTGTGACTGTGCAATCCCCTTGGCTGCAGGAAGCCAGTGACAGGAAAGCCTTACCACAAAACAGGAACAGGGAAAGGGGAAAACATACCTCAGCTTCACAGTAAACTGCACTCCTGTCTTCAGGACTAGTGGCCTCTGAGGATGTGTAGGCATGCAAGGCTGCCTCTCCACCACAAAGGAGCTATGGGAAGAACAGAGTAAAGGCACTATGATTTATCTATGCTATCCTTAAATAAGAAACCACGTAAAAAGTGAACTTTAAAGAGTGTTGATTTACCAGTAATACTATACACTTTGTTCACTCAGTTTCAATCTACACAGAGGTGGGTGTATCAGTTCCTTTCAATTGCTTTAATGAGGCTAGAAATAGTGATTTTTTAAGTGCTGGCTTTTCTGCAATACAGTGATGGCTTGAGGAAGGAGATTGCTACATCAAACTTCTCTGAAATCAAACAGCAAGGGAACACTGCTGTAATTAGCACAGTGCAGGTGAGGAATGTTGCTTTGTTTGCCATTCCCATGGCTTCCTGAATTCTTACAGGGTCAGTGCCATGTAACAAGTGCCCAAGGGATGGATATGCTAGAAGGAGATTTGATGAGGCCCAGCTAACCCAGAGAAACAAACTTCTGGGGCTAACTGGTTCTGATACACCCCAAATTCTTGTCTACTGTATGTTTACAGAATGGGACTCTGGTCTTATGTGAGGCAATTACCACCTACAGTAACTTGCATCACAAAGGTGGTACAGAGACAGAGCTGGCCTCCCTGTGCTGGAGGCAAAGATGATGTGTCCAACGACAAAGAATTGGAGAATCTAGTGTGTATCTATCTTGGGCACAGCTTGATGCAAGTTTTTTCTTGCCTCTCTTCACTTGAACTTTGCAGGACTGAAGCTTGAAGCAAGAAGGGGACGAGCGCACTGGGAGTTTGACTCTGTAATCGATGTGTACTGCAGGAAAGCTCCTGCTAACTTCAGTAATGACTGATCACAAAACCTGAATCTGTGGAAATCCTACATAGGGTAAATCTCAAAAACAGTAATTCAATTTAATATTCATGACAAAATTAGGAGAACCTTGGAAAATGAAAAGTTTCTATGCAAGAAATACTGAGGGAACAGTAGGGAAGGTGCTCTTCATCTATTCATTTATGCTAACACCGAAAGATCCTTCTGGTCTGGTTACCTTTGGATGAGTTGTTTGAAAAGAGTGTGTGTTAGGTCCTGCAGAAACTGTTTATTTTTTGTGATGGGATCAGGGTCGTAGGTAAACTTCTGTTCCAGTTCCTCAAGCTTCTTAAGCTGCTGACGAACTTGCTGTAGACTTTCAGCAACAGTGGTGAACCTGCAATTGACACGATCTTATTACTTTTAGCATGTTTTTGTATTGTACTAATGCAGGGGCACCAGCCAGGTGACTGTCCCTGAGGACGTGGCAGTGCCTGGAGAACACTTCGTGCTCACTGGAAATGTGGTTAGGTAATAAAATGAATGTAGTTATGGCAAGACAGAATGAAAATGGATAATATAAATAATCAGTCTATTTCCTGGATGTGGTGCTCCTTCATAACATGGTCCAAATGCAGTCTTAGAAAAGACTTACCAGTTCTGCAGCTGGTCGAGGCAGGCATTGGGTGGCCCACCAATGCATGCTGTCTGTTGCCTGTGCTTCCACTCCACCAGCTCATCATTGATAAGAGCAGTCTGTGTGTGCTCTGTGCTCTGCAGCAGCTGTACTATCTTATTCACCACCTCCTACAGAGAACATGAGATTACCCTGTTTATTAAAAATACTTCATACAGGAGAACTAAGTACTGTTTTAGCTAGTGCTCATCTGTCTGGCAAAACTCTGCAAAGACCTCAGTTCAACTGACATATTAAAAAAATTTTTCTACTGCTAATTTATGTCAATTCAATGAAAATGAACATGTGCTTAAAATGAAGAGCTGCTGACTTCTGAAAGAAAACTTGAGCAGTACCTTTCTCTTGAGGTCCAGTGATAAAAACATCTGCTGGAGATGCAGCTGTTCTTTCTTATATTCCTCCTGAGACATATTACTGGACTCATGTTCTGTAAAGTAAGTCCAAATTGTGAACATGAGGCTGAAGGAGTGCTGAAGAATGGGTGGGGGAAATGCTTCAGGGAGAAGTGGACAAATACAAACAGCAAGATCGTGGCTCAGTGCTTCCCTTAGTATCTGCTGAACATGTCCCCATTCTGAGGGACAGTCAGCTCTGCCAAGTTGTGTTAGAAACTAAAGCCTTTTCTAGAACAAAGAATTCAACAGAGACAGATCTTTATAATGAAACCAGTGGGGACTCTGTGTTTCCCTTGTTGCACAAGAGCCTACAAAACCTAAAGCTAGTTTGGCATTTGTGAAATACAAGATGGCAAAGGGAAGCCTAAACATCACTAATGAAATGTATGGCTGGATGGTCACAGAGCCTTCAGAGTTTGCTTCTAGTGGCAAAGGGATGTAAAGGACAAACGAATGCTATGCTAACAGGGAGGCTCTCCTACTTGGAACAAAAGACAGATGCAGAAATTTAGGTTTCAGTGTGAAGCAGAGTTAATAAAGGAGGGACATTATCAGTAAGTCTGGCTGTGTATCATTAGGCTCAGTGTCCTGACATCAGGAGCAGTTTACTCTGACAAACTATATGCAACGGGGGGATATCCATGAAAAATGACTTACCTCTGTTCTGCAGGGTTTTACATTTGAAGTCATATTCGTCTTGCATATCCTCTAATGTCTTGATGTCCTGTTCCACATCCTGTAATGCACAAGTGAGAGTGGCCACAATTACTTAATATTTTCAAGTAATGCAAGACCACATCTGATAAGGAGCTGCCTGGAACCAGCCCTTGACAGATATGAAGCCCAGTTTTGTAACAATACTTTTTCCTGGAATTCCCTAACAGGAAATATCCCTAAATTTCATCACCTTCTATTTACCCTTCCTCCTTCTCAGCTAACTGAAATCTGTTAATTATGAAGTATGGAAATGCCTTTGTGGTCAAGCCATGTAAGTTCACAGAATTTAGCAGAACCTAGGCTACAGGGGAAAAACTTAGAACAGCACATAGCATTTTAAACTTTCAAATTCTTAAGTACTATTTGGAGAAAAGCATTCTGTTGTGACTGTATTTATTACGGCAAACATATATATGCTAAAAAAAAAAATCTTCTAGTTAGCAACAAATTGGTCAGTTACAATTTAAGAGGTTTTTTTCCCTTCAGTTGCTAGTATTTCAGATGGATAAAATGCTTTTGTTGCTAAAATTTAGGCACAAGGTACTTTCTATCTTCAGACAATCCCTGGTTATAAACTTGAAAACCCCTACCTTACTTTTATTTGTCATTTTATCAAGTCTAATGTACTACTGAAAGCTTCTCAATATCTGCAAATCAACAAACACTATTACGAAAAGTTGTATTATACTTACTGTAACACTGCTTTTTACAGCCTTCACTTTGGCATCAAGCTCCTTCTGTTTGTCCAGCATCCCAACCACAGTGTTCTGTACACTCCCTACTTCCATCTGAGGAAAGAAGCAGAACAAATCAAAACAGAGTGACCCATACCTTTTTCCATTAATTTAAATTAGTTGCTTTTGTTGACAAACAACCTGAGGAAGCATGGCTTGTTCTGATAAACCATACTAAAAATTTGTAAAGTAAAAAAATCAAGTTCATGTGAATTTGAAAGAAACAAAGTATTTATTTTGGTAAACTGCCAAAGGTCTCCCATCATGGATTTAAGTCAGTGGTGGAAGTGATGGCCAAGCTGGATTGGGCTTTGAGCAACACAGTCTAGTGGAAGGTAGATGATCTCTAAAGTCCCTCCCAATCCAAATCATTCCATAATTCCCTTTCCCTTTTTGATGACCCCAATTTCTTGCACGCAGGAAAGGCAGCAGCAAGTGCTTTATGTCCCATGCCAGGACTGAACAGCTGTGCTGCAGCTACAGGGGCTCTGCCAGAGTCACCCTCTGAGAGCAGCTGCTTTGGACACTGCTGCAAAGGGGCCCTTGTTGGAAGCCCAAGTGCTCTTCCCACACTGCACATTCAAAGCCTTGCTATAAACTGAGGTATTTCAGCACTGGGAATTAACATGCTTGGTCAGTCATCACTTTATTTCGACAAAAGTGGATTACAGCTGTCTCTACATTTTTGCATGCCTTTCCCAACTGCAGGATTTCTACTGCAAAACAGTTCTTGCAAAGGAAAAAAAAAAAGGTGAGAAGCTGGAGAACAGGTGACAAAGGAGAAAATACGGCTTCACCTATAATACAGAGGAGAGGAAAGAAAAGGGCTTCATTAAAAAAAAAAACCCAACCCCCCACCAAAAATAGAAAGAAATACTTGGAGACAACTGGGAAGGAGAATGATGCATCATTTTCCCAGAGACAGTCCAGAGAACCATGCTCAGCTGCTTAATAGAGAGTAAACTGGGGAGTAAAATGCAGAAGAACAAACCTAGAATCTTGCTGGATACATAACTTAAGCACTAATTATTAAAATAAAATCCAATTAGCACATCAGGCTACATCATACTACAGAAGCATTAAAACAACCAGCATAGCTTTTACATCATGCAAGGAATAAAAATTATTTCCTGGCCATTTATCCTCCAAATGCTTCATTCAGCAGAAAAAAGCCATGCTGTCCAGCTGGTGCAAATTAGTGTTCTCCAGCTGGTACATATCAGTTCTCACTCATCTGTTTTTTAAAGGGCCTCTTATTGGGCAGAGAGAGAACAGCCTGTTCCCCCTGCCAGTCTTCATCCACTTCCCTTGTCCCAAATAATAGGAAAGGGGAGATACAACTGCAGCAGACATTTTAAGAGTGTTACCCCATTTGACGCCTGGGCACAGTTCAGTATTTTCCTCTCTTCTTTCAGACAGTTGTAGATGATCATTGCCATGTGTATTGGATCTTCTTGGAAGTTATCCTAGCATTAGAGACACAGTCTATTGTTGAAGTTCATACACATAATTTCTTGTCCTTCAGTAACTTTCAGATTAGCAAAAAATTAGGGAATGACCAGTGTGTGAGCCTCAGGGAACACACTGGTCATAGCGTGCTCCAGGATTACAGGCTGTGACAGCCACAACCAGCTCCAAGAGCGAATTTCTATTGTAGTTCATTGGCAAACCAAGAGACAGGACTGGCACAAAACAACAGGAAAGGGTCAGAGACATTACTGGGAGACGTGGGATAACCTGCAGTCCTAGAGAGAGCTTATCCCTTACGAGCCACCCTCTCACATCTTGGCACGGCTGCTGGTTTAACACACAGTCCAGGCTGGATGCAAATTCAACCTTACTGTTTTACCTGCACACAAAGGTGAAATGTGCTGTGGATTGAGTACTGCCCTGCTCTGCTCAGGATGGTGCTACCCTGGGGGGTTTTCTTTTTCCTAGAGTTCCCCACCTGTAACTGTTCCGATAATTAAACTGTAACTTTCTAAACTGAGCCAATCAAAACAAAAATGGAGCAACGCTTGAATTCTGGCTTTTAAATCAGGATTCTCACAGACCCTCTGTGAAAATCCCTCATGGCAGGGTCGTTGCTTAGAGGCATTCAGTTGCACTGAAGCAAATGTATAGATATAGACCCCAGGCATACCTGAAGATTACGTTTGCTTTTCCTTATGTTGTGCTGCAGCAAAAAGTTGTTTTCAATCAAGAATCTGCTAAACTGATCATCGAGCTGTGACAGCAGGTCATGGAATAACACTGTAGCAAATGAGACATTGTTGGCCGCATGTTCCCTAGAATAATTTAAAGCATGCTTGTGTTAAATACACTTCCAAGACAAGATCCAAGAAATACATACAGGTGTGCTTGATTTTTAATCTCCAGCTTCAGTTGTAGAATATGCAAGCAGTGAGAATCACCTTCAAATGTAATGCAGTTTCATTTTCTTAACTTTGACTTTACTTTCCTTGATACAGAAATGTTGTTTCTCTATTCTTTTTGCCACGTTCTGTTCAAATTCATTTACTCATTCCATGCACATCAGGAACCGAAAAGTGACCCTGATGCATGTGCAGGCTGTACCACTCTCCAAGGGAAGGCATTCCACAGAAACTCTGGCAGAAGTTTAGAGTCTTTGAAGAGTGAGAGACTAAGCTACCAAGGTAGTAACTTAATTGGTCTTAAAACAGCCACTTTTGTTCTAGACCACTGAGAGCAATATGAGCAAGGACACCTATTCCAGGTATCAGGCCCCTCTAGAAAGCCCTGAAGAGGAGCAGGAACTCAGGCTGTGGCACCCACACAGCTACTGAAGCATCCAAACAGCAAAGGTTAGCAGCTTGCTTCCCCAGCATTCTGCAGCTGCCTGTAACTGCACGTCTGAGGGCATTGTTTATCAAACAACCCAAAGCCTAATTAATTTCTGTGCTTACCAGTCCTGGTTTTCCAGCCACTGTGCCAGGTACTGCCTGATCTCCATAGGAAAGCTGTCATCATATAGCTGGTGAACTTGCTCCAAAAACTTGGAATCAAGTTGCTGTAGCTGATACCACTGAGTCATCCTGAGGAAGGGGTGAAAAAAAGTCAGCGTAAATGTTTAAGTAGTATTTGAACTGAACTGGTGAAAAAGAACTCATTTAAAGTTTTCATGAACACTGACAAAATTGGAGGATGTGATGATTTTGGCTGGGATGAAGTTAATTTTGTTCACAGTAACTAGTATGGGGCTGTGTTTTGGATTTGTGCAGGAAACAGTGTAGGTAATACAGGGATGGTTTTGTTACAGCTGAATAAGGTTTACAGAGCATCAAGGCTCTTCACTGACCCCACCAGCGAGGGGGGCTGGCGTGCACAAGGAGTTGGGAGGGGATGCAGCTGGACAGCTGACCCCAACTGATCCAAGGGATATTCCAGACCATGTGGCATTAAGCTCATAGAGCTGGGGGAAGGAGAATCACTCTGCACGATAGTGTTTGTTTCCCAAGTCACTGTTAGGAATGTTGAAGCCTGGCTTTCCCAGGATGGCTGAACACCTGCCTTTTGCTTTGCTTGTGTACATGGCTTTTGCTTCACCTGTTAAACTGTCTTTAGCTCAACCCACAATATTCCTCACTTTTACCCTTCTGATTCTCTCCCCATCCCACCACGTGGGGAGGAGGGAGAGTTGAGCAAGTGGCTGCGTGGTGCTGTCCTTTTTTTTCTTTTCCTCTGAACCCCTTTTCATGGCACTTAAGGTACTGCTAGTGTTACTGCTCTCTTGCTTAGCAGGGATATGGGAATGAGGATCTGTGTGTTTGCTCTCCCTACTCTGCATAACTGAGCTCCTGAATGTGAAAAGAGTATCACCTTTTGTTTGTGCAGATGTATTCCCCATCAAGAAGAGCGTGAGTGAAAAACCAAAGACCCCTCTAAGTGCCCATTTTCAGTTGCTATTTGTGTCCACACTTGCCTGCTCTGAAAATGGACTAGATCTCGAGTCACTTTAAATGCTGAAGTACTTAAAAAGATGTTTTTTCTATGTGTTTTAGTTCTCATGATCGTATTTTCAGGGTAAATTCAAGTAACCTTTGCAGAAGATACAGGGTGCTTAAATGAACTAATATTGTACAGAATGGCTTCTCTCAGTCCTAACACCTTGGGACAGAGTGGCTTTATGGTCTCTAGCAGCAGATCAGTCAGCCTTCTAGGCTGCAGGTTACCACCTTGTAGTGGAAATGGCATGTAAAGATACGTCCAAGGAACAGTCCAGGGTGAGAACACGGGTGGTGAGATCCAAATCCACTCACATCATTGTTTTTTACTGGCTGCTATAAGACCTATCCAAAAGAACAGGGCAGCATCAGGGTGAAGAACTATCTTCTATGCCCCTTCCTTCCAAATCCTTTAACGTTTGTATGCCCACGCCCTTGGCTGCTGAGTGGCATGTGCTATGTGTGAGAAGCAAAGGCGTTAAAAATGTTGTTTATAGTGAGGGCTTTGAGGCTTTTGATGTGTGTGCTTTTCAGATTACAGGTAACACAGCATTTGAGTGTGCTGCAGCAGCCGCAAAGAGGGAGACTCCGTGACCTCCCTGGACAGCCTGTTCCAGTGCTCTGCCACCCTCAATGTAAAGAAGTTCTTCCTCGTGTTGAGGTGGAACTTGTTGTGTTTTAGTTTGTGGCCACTGCTCCCCATCCTGTTGCTGGGCACCACTGAAAAGGGTCTGGCACCATCCTCTTGGCACCTGCCTTTGAGATATTTATATGCAATGATGAGGTCCCCTCTCAGTCTCCTCTTCTCCAGACTAAAGAGGCCCGGTTCCAGCAGTCTCTCCTTGTAAGAGAGATGCTCCAGATCCCTCATCATTTTTGTGGCCTCTGCTGGGCCCTCTCCAAGCAGCTCCTCACGTTTTTTACACTGAGGAGCCCAGAACTGGTAGAGGTGGCTGATCACCTCTCTCGAACTGCTGGCCACCCCATGCTCCCCAGGACTCCTTGCTGGCCCCTCTCTACCTCCCTTCCTGCCATTCCCGGGGAATCGCGCCCGATCCATGCGGCGGGGATCGGGAGCAAAGGGCGCGGGCAGCTGTCCCTGCCCTCGGCGGGCTCCCTGCCCGCGTCCCTCCCGCTCCCGGCAGGCTCAGCCCCGCGGGTGGAGCACCGCACCTGTTCAGCAGAGGCTGCCGAGCGATGCTGGAGGCACAGGATCGGCGGGATCGGCGTCAGCGCCGTGCCGGGGACAGGGGTCCGCTTCGAGCGCTCCCGGGCAGGGCAGGTCTGGACAGGCGTCGGAGAGCGTGAGCTGTGGAGAAGGAGCCAAGAGCTGGACTTGGGAGCGGATGCAACAGGTGACAAAAGAGCAGGGATGTCCCTGCCAGGAATGAAGTCCGCTAGGAGATACCTCCTGCTGCCCCAGGTGCAAAGACACCAAAGCGCAAAGCTCGGTGGGTGTCCTGCGGGCAGGGGCAGTCTGAGGAAGCGACAGCTTTAGTTACACCGGACATTCACCCCGCAAGACCCCGAGCAGTGCCCGGCAGTGCCCCGCCGTGCCACTCCCGGCGCCACCCCCCGGCCCCTCACGCCCGCTCCCCTCACCTCGGGTCCGGCTCGGCGGTGCCGGCTGCGCTCGGGGAGCCGCGCGGCCAAGTGCGCATGCGCGGGGGCGGCCCGGGGGCGTTCCCGGCGGGCGGGCGCGTCACGTGACTTCTGGGAAAGGCTGTGGGGCGGCGGGGCCGGGGA